>CAJNOQ010000201.1:0-63657 GCA_905250885.1 Didymodactylos carnosus
TAGATTATGAAGCTTCTAACAGGACTGTTTCTGTGATTCATATAACTCACTGACCATCTCTATGAAGCCTTCTGAATTTCCACTAGTTTTTGAACCTTTCACACATCTCTAAGTGGAGCCACTCGTTCATAGAGATGGTCAGTGAGTTATATGAATCACAGAAACAGTCCTGTTAGAAGCTTCATAATCTATTATTTATAGTCCATAAATTCCAACGTCAAAAAGCGTTCCTATTAAACGAATTTTGAAGTTTTACCTGCCTTTTCTTCAATAGAATATAAAACTTCTTTTTAATTCATTTCGAAAGTTTTCCAACAGTTCCAGTTCTTAAAGTTAAAAACTGAAACTGGTCCATACCTAAGTGTAAAAAAAGTATCACTTTTCTTCTCACAACAGAACATAACTATTTTTATTTAGAATAATCGAAAATCTTTTATTCAAATATGAAAATATTTGACGAAGTACAGAAAAGCGATCGTCATTATAATTTTTTATAAATGAAAAACGTACCGCTGAACAAACGCCAGGCATACCAGGAAAACCTTTGTCTCCTAAAAAAAATAAATAAAAAGATTGAAAAATACTTGAATTGAATAAAGTAAGATTAAATGGCTTAGTTGTTGTTTTTTTGTTGCACGTATCTGCGTTTATAAACTGATAATATTAAAGAATAACTGAGTAGTAATAACAGCAGTATAAAATTACCTTTATCTCCCGGACTTCCATTTTGTCCGTGTCTTCCCGGTGCACCCTAAGATATATAAAAAATAAAATGACTATTTTCTAATGTACATCGATTATTTCTGCTTACAGGTTGTCCAGGATATCCTGGCGAGCCACGATCGCTACAAAAAAATATTAATTAGTCTTTAGCAATTCCAGTGATGCATATTGAGATAGAACATTTTCTAAAGTCATCAATGGTACATGTTTATTTATGATCATACCCTGCTTGTCCTGGAAAACCAGCAGGACCTGGCATACCATTGTAACCCTTAAATAAAAGTTGTAAATTATGAATAAAATTGATAAATACACGAATACTTTCAATAAACGATTTATGATAAATACTTACTCTTGGTCCAACTGGGCCCGGTACTCCTTTTTCACCTATTAATATTAATAGAAAAAAAATAATGTTTTAAAATAGAAGAAAAATCAATAAAAACAAAATATGTTAAAAGCAAAGTTTTACCGTTCAATCCTGCTGGACCTGCTTGACCCTATGAATAACAAATAATCAGTAAAGTATCAAAATAAACGAAAATATATTTTAGTTTTTCTTACTGGTGAACCCGGATAGCCTACGAGAATAAACAAAGTAGATATATGATTATATAGGAAATGTTTTTCTAAGTTTTATTACACTTACCGCTTTCGCCAGGTTCTCCTTTGGGGCCCATGTCACCCTAAAAGAAACGGAAGTTTTAATATTATAGTCCATAGTTAAATAACAAAATCTTTTTAATCTACCTTTGGGCCAAGTGCACCTTGAACTGTCTGGGGATGTAAATATGAATAATTTGCTCCTTGAAAATATTCAATCGACGTTGATGGTGGTCCTGCTGGTCCCTATCAATAGAATGAAGAAAGTAACATAATGCATTTGTCTTTCTAACACATCTTCGACAATTTACCGGTTCTCCTTTTGCACCTTGTGGTCCCATGAGTCCTAATCCAGGGTTACCTTAAAAATGAAATTCAAATAATGTTAACATTGGATATAAACTGGCAATTTTTTTTCATATATTGCCGCTATTCACATATATTTTTATTCAAATTTTCTGTTAATTTAATATACATAAAGTTTACAAAAATTTACCTGGTTGTCCGGGAGTTCCACGGTCTCCTTTTTGACCCTATATTGAACAAAAACCATATACAAGATTAAAACTCTTATATTAACTTCATTGCATAAATGAACTTACATCTTGACCAGGGTAACCCGAAGGTCCTGGTGGGCCAATTACGCCTGGATTTCCCGGTAATCCCTATTTTATCATGAAAAATATTCTCATATCGTATACTATCCACATAAACAGATAATGCTAAACAAAGAACTTACAGCTCCACCTGGTAAGCCTATAAAAACCGAAAAATTAAATTAATATAAAAATTTCATATAAAAAACTAGAAAAAACAGCTTGTAAATATATCGTACCTGGAGGTCCGGTTTCACCCTAATAAATAGAATAATTAAAAAGAATAATGTTATCTACGTTACGTGTGATGACAAAGAAACACTTACTGTTTCGCCTTTAAATCCTGGTAATGCTTGAGCTGGTTCACCTTTTAAGAAGAGAAAAAAAAAAATTATAAGTATTTGTACAGATTTCTAAGTTAAAAAAAAATTTAATTTTTACCTTTCTGTCCTCGAGGTCCAGGTAATCCTAAAATAAAATATATATTCATAGTTATAGAACTAACAAGCTTATGATTGTCTATTTACCAGGTTCACCAGGTATTCCAGGCTAGAGAAAAAATTAAATTCAATAATTACATAGGCAACTTATTGTTATTTTTTTCTTTAATATTACCTGTCCACTATAACCAGGTCTTCCACTATCTCCCTAGAATAAACAGATAAAAAATGATATCATTATTATCAAACGTATTTCATTCTGATTAATTTTAAAGTTCCATATTTGATACTTACTCTGGTACCGTTACATCCATCACGACCGGGTAATCCTACATAAACAATCAATATAAAATGTCAATATCTTGTTTCTATTACAAAATGATTGGTTCATTACCTGATGGACCCTACAAGAAAAACATACTTGTTAGTCATATTTGTTTTTTTTGACAACATAATTTTTGTTCATATCTCAATATTAATACTGACCTGTGGTCCTGGAATTCCGGGCATTCCAGGATGACCTAAAAAATTAAATACAATCAATATTAGATATTTAGTTCGACGATACTGAAAATTTTGTTTATAACTCTCTTTTTTGAACTAAGAAAAAAACTATTTGTTTAGTTGGTCGTTTAAAATTAGCTAAAATCTCAATTAACGTCAATGTATGAAAGTAAAGTATTTCTTACCTGGCATTCCTGGTTCACCGGATCGTCCCTAAAATATGAGCAAAAAATGATATTGAGAAAAATGTTCTTAGTTTATGGAAAAGGATTAACTAAAACATACTCTATCTCCTTTTTGACCTGGCAATCCCGGAAGACCCTAAATATAAATTTAACATTGAAGTTAGATCTTGAATTATTCATTAATTATTAATCGATATTTTTCTTACCCTATCACCTTTTTCTCCTTTCATGCCTTCTGGTCCTAAAATGAGCATACGTTTTGTTTATTATTGCAGAATGTCTTTAAAACCGTAGCTATCAGATTATTACACGCCGAATTATTGAATTAATCATATTCCGGATTATTTACCTTCGGGACCCGGAATACCATCGGGTCCTCTACTTCCTTGTTGTCCTGTAGGTCCACTTGGTCCCTAAAATAATATAAAATAAATATGAAGAAAAATTCATATTTTTTTTTCAAATATCTTTATACTTGATCGCCTTTTTGAGCTATACAAAAACACGGTTGATTACAATTACAACCATTTCCGTTTCCATTTCCATTTCCATATCCAGGATTTGGTACAGAAAGCCGTGGACTGCCTAAATAATCATATCCTTGCGGTGGTGCTGGAGCATCTGATGCATTAGGCTAAAAATAAATATGACATAAAAACTTTTTCAATGTTGCTAATACTATATTAAATAACAAAAACCAAATGAATGGTGAAAGAATAAACGAGATATTTGAAAATTTTGTATAAAATTGAGACAGATGTATTTGAAACCAAACTTTTTCATCGAAAAAGAAGTTATAATGAGCATTAACAAGAAAAGTTTGACGATTTTTTTTCAAAACTCTAGATTTGATATTTGATTTGCTAGGCGCGCAGTCGTGGAAAACGGTTCCGATTTATGGAGGCAAAGTACAAAAAAAAGACCTTGGCCTAAATGTTTTATTTTTAAATGTTTTTTTCACAAATTATTTTTCTAAAATCTACAATTTGAAAGTCAAATTTGATATTGGAATCAGCGAAATAACAAATATTTTATATAAGAATTCTTATGATCGTGTATTTTACGAAAAAAAATGAGTTGTCAAAGGAAAAGTAGAATGGAGGAAAAGTCCCATCTTTTTTCTCCACAGAACAACACAATATATTTTTTGAGGCTCTGAATAACGCAAAAACGTTTGTCCTGCAGAATTGTAGATAAAAACTGCACAATCAATGTGATGTCAATTGTAAAACTTAATATGATATATTGTTATTTATAAGAGTAAAAGAGCGGGGCGAAAACAATATTGATATATGTGCATGAAACGAATCTATCTATGATATCGCATTTCATATTTTTCATCTTTTTTATGATGCCATATGTTTATGATTTTTATTTTCTGGTTAAACTTATCAATTCATACTATTATTTCTTCATAGTATATAATGATTATTATATCATTGTCAGTTTATTCTTTCTTTTTCTCTGTTACATTAGTTCAACTAATTTTCTTTTTTTCATCCTATTGCCTTCAGTTCATTACGACATTTGTAAGATCGACATGATAGCATGAATAATATAATGACAAAATAATTAGTGAGTGAGAGATAGATAATATATTGACAGACTTTATGAGTAAGTCACTCAACTCTGTATTGAACGGAAACACAGAGAGTTTGTTTATTATCAATTGCATAATTTTTTGTTTTATTAAGATAGAAAAAGAGAAAAATCTTTTCACTAAATAATATAAGTTTATTGTCATCAAATTTAAAATATCAGACTATTTTGAAAAGAAAAATAATGTTTGAAATTGTTACATTCGTTCATTCTGAGTATTATACAAAAATCATTTTTATTCATTATCTCAATATATTTTCTTTCATATATAAAACTCTATATTTATTACTTACTCTTAATTGTGCATTTGTATTTTCAATCAATAATGATAGTAAAATTGTTGACAATATTATTGTACATTGACTAAGCCTAGAAAGAAGAAAATCAAATTTAAAATTTGAAAAGTTAGCTAATTAATAGATTGTACAAGTAATGACCATAAATGAGACAAATTTCTAATGATGAATAGAAGAGGATCATGTATATCAAAAACAAGACATTGATTTGATAAGCTAAATTTTTGATCAAAATATTTATTTTTTGTTTATAGGTACAATGAATTTTTTTGATGATGACTTTTAAATTTTTGCATATGCTTTTTTATTAGCTTCATTCTTTTATAACAAATCTTAACTTTATATGATGAACGTTTCTACAACACTCGTATCTAAATCTATCTTATTAATTTCTTTTTTATTCTATAGTCTCTGACAAGTAACAACATTTTTTATTACATCATTATCATCTGTAATATTTGACGGTCAATTATCTTCTATTCAAGAAAACATATTTTCTCATAAAAATATGCTCAATATTAATAAAAAATTTCTAAATTAAATGATAAATTGACAAAAACGCAACTTTGTTAATATTCATCCAATTTCGTCTGTAAATAAGGTTTTATTTTAACTAAATGATTGTCATTTTTCTCTCTCTCTTTATAGCAGTACTACTACAAGTAGTTTGACCACTTCCATTCTTTCCTCAAGACACAATTAGTTCAAAAAAGATATAGATGGTTGAAGGTATATAAGATAACATTGCATTGATTGATGTTCAGACTTTCGTCAAGTAGTTCGTACAAAACAAAAACGTGTAACAAAAATGGTTGTTGTTGTAACACTAGCATTTGCCATTTGTTGGCTTCGAGGTATATATCTATATATCAATATATATATATATCGTCATAAACATATTTGATCTGTTGGATAAAAAGAATAAACGTGTCTAACATCAATCAAGACGCTCGACCATCGTTTAACAACATGATGTGTCTCTTTATCCAAATAGAGACAAACGTATCATTCGGCACATTATCTTATTAATTTATATTGATATTATCACTAATAAAATGAAGATGATCAATCTTTAAATCGCAAAATTTTAATCAAAACAATGTCTCGATGTTTATCAGAAATGATTTAGTTGTAGTTCTATGCGCATATTCAATTTAATAGTGTCTATAAGAACAAAATAATTTAAAAAAAAAAAAAATTCTTTTTCTCATACTTTACTATTCAAAAACAAGAAACATCAGTTCTTACATAAAATTTTGTCTAATCTTTATACCTAGAAGAAAGAAAAGATGAAATACAACGCATAGAATATCTTGGATAATGCAAATTGTATAAAAATAATAAAAAAGAATATGTTTCAATTCTTAGTCTTTTAATAATTTTAGGGCAGACATTGTTTATCTCTATAATTATCCTATCTGCCGTTGATACCAAGTCGTACATACATATGTTATGATAAATTTGAGTTTATCCAATATTTTCATCGTCAAAATATGCCTAACATTTATTGTCCTATACATACACTACGTATGTACTTTATTCCAAAAAAAAGGAAAAATAAAGAATAAAACAATAATTTTCACATAACTGTAGTATTTTTTGATTTGAAAATTTTTATTATCAATATTATGTTCAAATTTAAAAAAGAACCATTGAGTTATTCGCTTCATCAATCTAGACATTTTTACATGTAAATTTCTAAAATATATATGCATTTTAATTACTTCCATTTTAAATTGTATATTTTCTTTTTTTTACGTTTTATTTCTTCTTTTTTTTTCACAAAATAAGGCTATTTTTTTCTCCTACAAACTGTTCAATCATGTAATGATTGTACAAGATTAAATCATTTTCACGATTGAAAATTTGCATTAATTTATAATCGAAGTAATAAAATTGATAGAATCTTTCACATGTTATGTACGCTATACGCCTGTTTCTGTCATTTGTGACAATATATCTTTTGACATGTTAATAAATTTTATTTCAAATTCGAATATATTTCGTATATCTTTTCGATTTTTTATATAATGAAACATAATTACTCGTGATATAGCAAGCAGTTAAAAACAAGATTATTTCAGAACATATGCATAATATAATGATAGAAAGCGAGGCTT
Organism: Didymodactylos carnosus; assembly: GCA_905250885.1. Lineage (NCBI taxonomy): Eukaryota > Metazoa > Rotifera > Eurotatoria > Philodinida > Philodinidae > Didymodactylos > Didymodactylos carnosus. Next base: position 7,067 of record CAJNOQ010000201.1, read on the forward strand.
TCATTATTAATAAGAAAAATTCTATTTTAAAATCATTCACTGTAGTCATTCTCAATTTTAGCATATCAAAATTAAAATTTTCAACTAAATATATCAAATAAATAATATATTTTTGTTTTTTTAAGATCGATGTTTCTCAAAAAATAACAACAACATATTTCATTGTTTAAGATGATAAATTCTCAATTCATTCGTAGGAATTATTATAGAATAAGTGAACTACAATCTATAAGATATGACTATATAGATGAAATTAAAGTAGATTTGCTAGTTCATTAAACACTACTGATAAAAAATTTATTTATTTATACAGTTTACTATCAGTTATTCTATACATAATCAGAAAAATTATTTGCTTGAATAGTAAAATGATAATTTAGATGTGAGTATAACTTAGTAAATATATTATATAATTATGTATTGTTTTAATAAATAATATAATCAAGGTCTTTATATCTTGAACATTCAGATATATATGTAAACATTTATCTGTTCATGTATAAAAAGGTGTTCTATTTATACAATATGTACAGTATCTCTACTAATGTATATGTATGTACACATGTCTATATCATTGTAAAAGAAAATTATTTTTATAATAATCAAAAAGTTTTACACATAAAAATCATGAAAGAGAGAAGAACAAAAAACAAAAAAGAACAAACATTAAAGAATAAGAAAAGTTTTGATGATAAAGTATATTGCATACATACACATAAAGAGACTAAATGTACTACTCTTCTAGTTACGTCTACGACTACCATCAGAGAAAAAGAGAAGTCAGCGACAACATAATAGAATCAGTATATGTGTATATATATATATATATATATATATATGTTTAAAAGGGTTTATACATAATACTGTTCAAGGTGATAGCGTAATTGATGATATACAATTATGCAAACAGAAAGAAAATTTAAACTAAAGAAATTTTTTGAAATTCAATTGAACATAAAATCATAGAATAGACAAGAGTTTTATAATTTAACAATTTAGTTTTCTTGTTTCATAAATTGAATAATAGATTTTAAAATTTATCAAAAAACAGTACTATCGAACTTTTTTCAATATTTTCAGGCGCTTAGTCTGATTAATTTTTTGAAACTTTTTTTAATTTGTAATGAATTTGAAAGAACTACTCATTCTTTACTTGTACCTCACTATAGTTTACTTTAAAATCGAGAATCTTTCTTTTTTGCTGATTTTTAATAAGAAGTTGGAATTTCAATTTTTTTTACGCAAAAAGGATCTTTAGCTTTTTCCGATACATCATGAGTTTATTTGTCACTTCCTATAGGTAAATTTCAAAACAACTACAGTTTGAAAACAAATAAATTTAACATTTTAGACACCATGCTATGATTAGAAAATGTTTTTCGTCTCATAAAAAGTCGCTATTGTTGAATTAATTGTTCGCTCTTTTATGCATGCATACATTTTCAAAATAAACTCAAATATATTAAGAATAAACGTTTATTAAAATGTTTGCTTTGTTTAATAGTTGTCGAATGAAAGTAAAATTCATAAGAAGCAATTGAAAACAAAAAGCAATCACTGACTCTTACATAAACTCTATAGACGAATGGTACTAGCACGGAAAATAGAAAGTCTACATACACACAAACAGAGGTCGTCGTCTATCATAGGTGTTTTTTTTGAAAGAAAATTTATTTTAATAGACGGGATTCTATCAGAGAAACATCTCTAATCATATCTATATGTTATATCAAAATCCAAATTAAAAATTAGAAATGAATATAATTTGTCTTTAGCTGTTAGAGTTTGTTTTTAGAAAAATGTAAAACCTAATCAGTATAAATTAAATTTAGTGATAAAGCACAGATAAGTTATACAATCTAGATCAGATTGTTTAGTTTACTTTGTTTTGTTTCCGCTAGTCTAGTGGAAATATAGGTGATGGAATTTTATCGTGTAACAAAAGCAAGCAACAATCACGATTCAAATATAGGAATATTAACTTGCTCCTATTATTTTATTAGCTAACCGAATAAGTAGATACTCTTTTTCTTTCTTTTACACCATATCGTATTTACATATTTGTGTAAAACTATAAAAAAAAAAAAAAAACTAACGCTTACCACATATTCAGCATTTTTCTATGAAATAGTATTGTTAGATAACGAAATTTAATAGAAAGTATAATTTGAATATAATGATCGAAATAAAAATTAATTAATCCGTAGTAATGATGATAATAATAGAATATTCAAACATATATATGATATTGAACGTTTATCTGTTTTATTTTAAAAAAGTTGAATTAGAGCGTTAAGTACAACGCGCTATGTTCAACTCTGGTTTTTCCTAAACCAGTACAGACGTACAGCCTCCTTTTCTCTTTCTTTTCTTTTTTTGTGGATTGTATTAAAACGAATGGTAGAACCACCACAGGTTTTTCTCTCCTTCGCGTCTTGTTTATTATTTGTTTTTTTTACTTCTTTTCATCAGTAAACGTCCTTAACGTTTCTATAATTCTCATATTTAATAGTACAGAATATGAAGATATTATTATCTATATATTTTTATACAATTGATTTTTCTCGAACAGAAAAGAGCTTATCATAGATATATACTATATAACAGAGAAATATTTTTTATAATAAATTATTATTATTACTAATCTATTACAAAGAACGAAAGAAAAAAAAACAAGTCAAATGAGCTTCTTAGGCGTAGAGATAATTAACATAGATGAGTTATTTGAATGATAACTCTAGGTTTTTTCATTGACGAAGGCGACGGCGAGGAAATATGAAAGATATATCGAGGATAAAAAAAAGAACAAACAAGAAAAAACAACAGCGAACTTGTCTCCATTCCTGACAGCAGTAACTGAAAAAATTTGTAGGAGGCGCAATTTGTGGCTTTATACTGATGATATATTTTTTTTCTCTTCTTTTTGTGGTTATTGTGTTTTAAAAAAAAAGGAAAAAGATGTTATAGTCTGTGTGATACGTATTCTATATTTCGGTACAATTTTGTAGGATGTGTAAAAACATACTCAAGTTATATACACAAATGTGTGTGATTAAATAAGTTCTTTGTCACAAATGCACGAGCATAATATCAAACACCGCAGAACGAAAGATACATTTCCTCAAAATATGTTCATATAGAACTATAGTCAAGTCTATGTAACAATGTGACAATAGAAGAAAAGAAGAAAAACTCTTGTAATGAATTTTAAGAGAAAAAGTGTTAAAAACATCTGTGTATGTATAGATATTCTAAAGTGTAAAATATATTAAAATATGAAAAAAAGTAACCATACACATATGCACACGATATTTTGGCTAGTGCTTATTTGAAACTTTTCTCGACATCTCTCTCTCTTTCTCAAAAGTCTCTTTTCTCACATCCATCCTCACTCACATCTTCTCATTTCAACTTCATCACTCACAAACAAAAATCATTACACATTACAGTATAGGGAAATATTACCCATGTTGAACATATACATCTATACTAGTACATAATATATGTGTATGTGGAATATATCATACAAAGAACAAGAAAGAACAAGATTAAAAATTGAGTGATTATCATCATAATAAATATAACGAGAATTAACTTTGTTATTATTCAATAAAAAAAAGAAGAGAATCAAAATAAATATTCAAATATTTTTTTAAAAAAACTTACCTGTACACACAATTTGTTGGATGAAGTTTTTTGTCTGTCATGACGCTATCCGTAGTGTCATGCACTTTTCGCTTAATGATTGTGCAATAAATGGTTTGTATTCATAACATATACACACACTATCTCTCTCTCTCTCTCTTCAGCAATGATAACAACGATGGGAAAAAAATACACAAATATATTCAGAGATTATTCTATTTCCTAGTAATGATATTTTTGCAAAAGAAAAAAAAAAGATGACATTAAAAAATCCACCAACCAACAAACAAATTTTTTTGTTTGCGCTATGAAAGCGGTTTTCTTTGATAGATGTTCTGACAAAAACAACAAAAAAAATTATGTTAGTATTTGTGGTATCATTGCAGAGAGATAAAAAATACGAAGCATCAAAAATTGTATTAGCACTAGTTTTTTTGCTGCTAATGATAAAAAAAAAAAAGAATATAGGCGGTTCGTATACGAGAAAAACAAAAGTAATGTTGGACAAGTTCGACGGTTTTTGATAACAATGTGTTTGTTCTGTTCTTCTGTTTACGAGATGAACATGTAGATTTAAAATTAAACGACCTCCGATTTCGATTCATATTCTATCTGGTGACGTTCATCATATATTCTCTTCAACAAAAAACAGTAACATAAATTTCCAAAATATATTAGCTTTTCGTCTAGTTCTTTCTTTCGTTGATAGACAAAGGTTTTGTATAGACAGTATTTTGTTGTTATTCAGCAAGTAAGTAAATAAGAGTTGATTTGAACAGAAAACGTTTGTAAGTTACGAATGTACAGTGTTCTTCTCACAAGTCGGTTTGGCGTTGTAAAATTGTCATCTATCGTAGGAAAATATCTAATACAGCGTTGTTAATAAGTATAGATGTTTTTTAACAATTTTTAAACTTTTTAGAAGAATTTAGCTTGTCTCTGTCATTGAAAAGGACGTGTATCTGTGTTAAAAACATATATTAACGTATATACCTAAAATTACTTGTTTCTGTTCGTGAATTCTGAAATAATTTTCTATCAAGAATATCTAAAAGCGTAGTTTTCCGCCTTCATAATGGATGATTTAGTCATATTCTTTCTAATATTACTGCTAGAACTTTTGTATGTTTCTCTCCATTTCAGACTTATTTTTTTGAACAACATTTATGTTTGTATGTCAAATCAGCACTTCTTGTTAGCGCGTAAAGACTAAACATTTGAATGATGGCTTCAACGAAGCCATTTGCTGTCGTGTGCCTGATCATTATTATGATATGTGAGAACGTACTGTCGAAAACGGTAAGTGAAAAATGTGTGCTTACAACCTCATTGCATGAAACATTTTCTTATTTGAAAATTCTAGGCACAATCAAATGATAATTTAATATCTCGAGTAAAAAAGCAGTATCAATATCCAAACTATCAACGACAACAGCCTTATCAACAAGATTATAGGCAACCACAACAACCACAGCCACCACAATCAAGTAATGGTAATGGTTACAACGCTAGTGGCGTTGAATGTAAAGGATGTGGTCCAAGACGAGATTGTGCCTGTCCGGGAAAAGGTGGAATGGGTATTACAGGTAAGATAATAAACCGAAGCTACTCTATAGTCTCACTAACTTTATAAGTGAAAAAAGAGAAATTCAGCTTTTCAGAAACATTTTTCAATAATTCGTCTTGATTAGTGATAAATCAGTAAGAGAAGGAACGATAGAATAATAGATTGTTTTGAATTATTAAGCCGCAGTTTGAGAACTGCTTATGATTTATCAATTTAATTTCACAAATATGTGTAGAAAGCAATTTTTTTACTCTTATATTTTCTTGGTAAAGTATACTTAAAGCTCAAATAGAAATCGAGCTGACACGTATAATCAGGTTTTATTAACTGTTTTGAGCTCTTCTGTTTCAATTCTGTATATATTCAGTGATATACGTCACATATTGGATAAGTAAACTTTTCTCATTAAAAAGGAAGGTTTTATGATGTTAAAATATTAAATTAAATGCAAAATGGATGGTTAAGAATTTCTTTTTCATTATACTTAGGTCCACAAGGATTTCCCGGCATTCCTGGGGTAAATAGTAAAACATGTTTTATATCAAGAAGAAATGAATCAATGTATAATGTTGAATTTAGGATCGTGGAAATAGAGGAAGTCAAGGGGGACGAGGTTTGACCGGTGTTCGTGGTGAAAAAGGAGATCGAGGTCAATATGGAAATAAAGGAGAACGTGTAAGTGTGAAATGATATTTTACATCGATCTACATTAGATGTTTCTTTTTGTAAAACAATATCGTTCTTTCATCTTCAGGGTGATGATGGTCTTCTACCAGTTGACGGTCAAAATGGATTTCCAGTATGTAATCTTTAGTGGTTTGTTGATCTATGCATTATTGCACCGGCAAATGCATCTAATGCTTTTCAGTTGATACCTTAAGCCGTACCAACAAGAAAAGTAGCACATGTAAAAATGAGTAGTCAGTGAAAACTCAGCAACAGCCAGATGCCGAAGGAGTTTTTTGAGAGAACTAAGTGATCAATGTGAGAAAACTGAAAAAACCGAAAATCTTTTGACTTATAAAAGCTAGCATAATTGTACTGTATTTAATCATTTGAGATTCTACCAGGTAAAAATGAAGGTACACTATGTGTTGAATATGATGTATTCTTTCATTAACACTAAATATATACACCCAGTTTTTCATGGCGAGCGAGTATATTAGTGGAAAGTTTAATTACTGTTAATTCGTTCTAGCTAATAATTTTTCTTCATTATAGGGAAAACCCGGTTCAGTAGGTCCGCGAGGTATCCCCGGTGTTCCCGGTTGCAATGGCTCAAAAGTAAGATTATCGTTTTGCTATTATTAAATTCTTGACATGTCAACTTTCAGTGTGTATTCACTAAGCAAATGAAAAGATTAGTCGAAAATAAGAATTATGCTATATTATATTATCTTTCTTTTATGAATAATCATGAATGTGATAAAACTGTGCAGTTTTCCAGTCGTAGTATGTGCCTAGAAAACTAGCTTTATAAGAAAAAACGTAAAAAATATATTAATAACATATGTAGAAAGACAAAAAAGAAAGAAAAAAGGAAAATTTTTCTGATTATTGATAATATAACCGCACAGGCGAAGGACACCCATAAGAAAACAGTTGTCATATATGTATAAATATTCTTAGTAGACCGCCTGTGTTGTGCGACATTGTGCTGTCTGTATACGAAGAAAAAAAAAGAAAAACAGAGATATTATAAAACCTTTTATGAATTAAGTGATTAATAAAACAGCGGCAGACGATAGAACAAGTCTTTATGATCTCTGAATAAATTCACAAGGCAATGACGGCATGACTTTGTGTATTCGGATAATATTACATATTATAGACATTTGACATAGTAAATAAGATGATCTGAATATTTCTATTTCTAGAATGGAAAATAAGCTTCTTGATACTGTAATATATGAATAAAGCGATAGTAGGCGTATTTTTTCTCCAATTAGATATATTTCCCGGTGTTATATAGTCGTTTCATTGTCTTTAACTGTTCCTCTTGCGTCTTGCTATCTCCTTGAGTTAAAACCCAATTCTATCTTATTGTCTAGTCTTAATATATTGAGGTTTGATATTGAAGAAGTTTGATGGTGATGTTGTATTCTTACCCACTGCAATGGGTCTAAGATTGCTAATATCATTCGGAAAGAGTTCGAATGCCCATGCTCTGCTTAAGACTGTTTTTATGTTGATATCCCTATTTAACAAACACAAGCCACAAAAGGCTCTCATTCCATAGAAATAAGATTTTGATTTGAAAACTGACAGAACATTTGAGATACAAACACGGTATAAGTTGGCACTCAAAATAAAGTTCACCCCTTAGAATGCTTTTTAGTTCTATATCATAGAATTAACGTATTTTTAAATTAAATAGAAGCGCATAAGGTTCTCTAAATTAGTTATTTAGATCGCAGTAGCATAGGTTTAAACTTCAATCACTGATCCCTCTTCCCATTCGGAGAAGATATCAAGCAATACCATCATACCCAGCAAACCTGATGACAGCATTACAAATTATAATGAAATGATTGAGAAACAAGAATATCGCTAATCCTACTGCATTTTAGATTGAAATAAGTGAGAATAATCATGTAAAAAAGCTTATAATATCATTAAAACTTAACTCTTTGTCTCAATGCATCTGCAATAATCAGACTGTATCAAGATGAATTTTTAATATGCAGATACACATTGTTCGATTGAATAATAGATTGAAAATAAGTATCAATCAAAACAGATAAAACAACAACGGATAATAAAGAAACAAACTACAACGTTAGATAATACTTTTCATGAAGAATAATAGTGTACGGTTCACAAATCATCAAAATAATTTGTTAATTTAGCAGATAACTTCAAACGAAGCTTACATATGTTTTGTTTTGTTAACAACAGTATGTGACTAACACAAAAATGAGTAGCTGTTAAGCTGTACTAAGAAGAATTTTCTCGAACAGAAGTAAAATCAGAATTTTTTTTTAACACATACGATAGCCGTGAAAAAAACATTTTCAGAGCCAAGTTTAATTAACAAAACTGATTTTTGTTCTTTTAGAATACTTGTGGCAATATATACTATAAATCCACTACTGCTCTCGAAGTGACTTGCTTTGATAGAAAATTTAGAAGAAAGTTTAAAGATTGTTCATTGAATTCGTTATCATTCTTTGACATAGCGTTTCAGCATTATGAGAATTTTACTGATCATATTCCATTAAACCTAATTTCTGATCTTGGAATTAATTGGTGGTTATCATAACAGCGGTTTCCAAGAAAAAGATTATATAAACAGAAGAAATTTTTTAATCGCTTACATATTACTATTTGTTTTTCTCGTTAATGATAACTCAAAACTGAATCTACATCTGTCAGCCTTCAGTAACATCTGCCTTCTGCTTTCAAAAACTAATAAAAAAATGAGTAGACGCCGGCAAATTATTGAATTATTATAGTGAGAAAACCATAAAACTTCTGGAAATTGACTAATGTTTTTTATAATATTTCTTAGTTGATTTAGCGTGTGCTTGAAATATATAGTTGATAAATCTATAGGAATTCATTATTGATGAATTAAATCAGTCGTACTGATGATGACAGTCATTTGTATGAAAATAATATCCTTGAGTTTATGTAAACAAATCTGTCTTTTTCTATTAGAATAAATCTGTTTATTATCACTTCCAGCAAAGATTTACTAAGTAAATTGGAAGGCGTTTTCTTTTTTTTGTGGCCAAAAAATGTCTAAATGTTGTAGTAATTACTTTAGCCGTCTCTGTTGCTCAGGTTTAAATTAGTGGGTGCTCGTTAAATAGATATCTTTTGTTTGTTCTTTGTATTTGTCCAAAAATGCGGTAAAAATATATCCCCCCCAGTGGCACCAAACATTCATAGAAGTGTTATAGAAGATAGTAATAGAGATTGTCATAGAAAAAGAAATATAAGAATTTTGTCTGTCATATATAGAATATATATTATATTTGCATTTGAGATCATTTATACCTCACAAATTGTATAGTTAGCCGATAAATACATGCTATATATACAAAAAAATAGTCCTATTAAAAAATATCTGATGTTTAGGCGTGATGCAATTGCATTAGTCTATCGCTGTATAAAGAAGTCAAGGTCTCTATACACGTACACGAAACAGAATTTATCATAGTGATTAATCACAATTCATAATTATTATATTGTGTTGATAAAATGAAATGAAGAAAAAAAAAACTGAATAGATTCGGAAACAATATTCTAGAAGCAAGAGATAAATATGCAAACCCATTTAAATATTAAAACGTAAATGAAATTTTGAGTTTCTAAGTCTCTTATTTTTGTCTAAGTTATTTAATGATTTGATACAATCTTATAATTTTAATAAGATTGTTCTATAATACAAGATACACTAAATAATATTATGCTACTTATTGTTATTTTTGTCATTTAGCATAAATTAAAATTGATATATTGTTGTTCTTTTCTTTTTTATGTATATAAACATATTTTTGTGGTAAAATATCTATACAATTTCGAACACTAATACATCCATCAATGTCAAGCTCTCTAAGACTATTTTTGACATATTTATTAACTGAGAAAGATCAATTATGTTTTTATATTATATTCTATACGCGAATACGGATGACCTTAACCCAGGCATTGCGAGTTTTAGGTAGAAAGTGGGAGAATATTTAGTGCAGCACAAATGAGCTAAAACAGAATTATGTACGATGAAAGTTAAGATTTCAAAAATCTAGTAGAAGAATTTCGCCAAAATTTGAATCTATAACTTGTTTCTATTATCTGAGGGAATCAGATAATTTGCGAGAGTCATCGACGACTTTCAATCTCAATCTCAAGATGACCATCTCTCAATTCTTATCGGAATTCTTCTTAAATTACTAAAAATGTGTTATTGGGAATAACTGGCCAGTTAGAATCACATTGATTTGAACAAGAATATTCACATACCTATGTAAAAAATGCATTTGATGTAGAATTTCTAAGTAAGATTTATCTAAGAGAACTTGCTATGTTCTAGATCGTTTCCGAGACTTAGATTAGCTGCCACTTTCTGCTGATTGATTCTATAAGGTTACAAAAGATAATATATAATCAGATAGGATCCTATTGTGTACTTCACCATCCTTAGTACAGATGAGGAGTCTTGCTAGACAAGCGAAAACATTGGGGACTTGATGATTTACTATTTATTATTTTTTGCTTTAATTTATTTTTAAAAAACACCAACACAAAAAAGGAGAAGAACAGATAGACAGCAGAAAAATTGTTTTTATTTGAAGAACGTGTATGAACGTGTTCGTAAAAATAGAACGCGTAGGGTGCCACGCTTAGAGCGAAATTGTACCTTGTTGGGTGTTTTCTCTGTGCATCAGTCAAGATTGAATAAATTTAAAATACGGTAGCGTGGCATCGTAGTGGAATATATGTCACTCCAAATACGATTGTAACGATGATATAGTTGAATTTTGTGTTATGTTAAGAAGCAATTGACTTTCTAGGGTGACTCGGGACCAAATGGATTTGATGGAACAAACGGTCTACCAGGAAATCGGGGAAACCCCGGACGACCGGGAGACATGGTAAGGAAGCTTTCAGCAAAGTAGCAGTAGTGCTCGTTTCAAATGATTATTTTTTGTTCAGGGCGAACCTGGTGAAGCCAATTATGGTCCAGGTGGTCTTGCTCAAGGACCAAGAGGAGACAGAGGAGCGCCGGGCAAACAAGGAATACCAGTGAGTGTACAAAGCAAAACTTTTCATTGATGTTTTCGTAGTGGAAGAAAGAGAATTCTTTTCTCTCATCTTAAATAAAACTTTGTTAGAAAAAAAAATCATACAATACTCTTTATTTCAGGGTTGGCCAGGCAATCCAGGTTTGCCGGGAGCTCCAGGTCCAGGTGGAAAAGATGGCACACGAGTATGTACTCTGACAGTGATCAGTTTAATTGCGATCAGTTTTCGCGTGACAGCATAAGTAAAACAACAAAAATATGTTTGATTCAAGACAGTTTTAATCTTTTTAGGGAAGACCAGGTCCATCAGGCGACGCCGGAGAAAGAGGGCTTCCAGGACAAGATAACTTTGGAGTAAAAGGTAGATATAACTGAAAAATTTCATTGTTATCTTTTTATAGTTTATTTTTGTATTTGTTAACAGGTATACGGGGAGAGCCAGGCATGCCAGGTACGTACAGAAAAGAAACATCGAATATTAGATATTGTTTAATATAAATCTTCTGATTCCTAGGACCAAGAGGACCGGAACATGGCGAGATTCGCGGTAAGTGCTTTTCAGCAGTATATTATACTATAGTTAATGAAAAAGAAAATAAATTTGTACACACCCATCGTGTTGAGTTATTTGATTGAGTTACCGTCTAAAAAGACTGTCTATGTATGTACTTTTGCAGGATGTCAGAATGGAAAATGTAAGTATTCAATCACTTATCTAAGCTAAAAGTTCACTAATTTTCATAATCGCGTCATGCTTTTACCAAAGTGAGAAAGAAATTTGAAACTGCGCCGTAGCTTTCAATATCATTTCTATCAGAAGTACACATTTACATTATCAGAAGCTTTTGACCATAAGGATATTGATTACCATATTTAATGTTTATATATATTGAACTACAGATTAAGACACACATTCACACTCACAAATTTGCTTCAATGGCTGACTATGCTTCCATCTTTCATTGTTTAAAAATTTAAAATGTCTTTTTCTTGAAAATGATTAGCAGCTTTTAATAGATGTACCCACAGTAAACACAGACCATATACATAGGTCACTGCATGATTTAAAATCCCTTGCTTTATAACTTTAACTTTTTTAAGCCAAAACTTTAGAATCATAAGTATTATGGTGTTCTAATGCATCTCTCAATATATAATTTATCACACTGCTTTGAATCCATATTTTCATGCGGGTGTACAGTATAAAAAGGTGTTGCGATATTTCAACAAAATTTTAGAACTTTGCTTTACGCTTCTCCATACGGTGAAATCAATAGATATGTTGTATGTCTGTCTAATAAAATTGTGTGCATGTGTTTTAGGTTTAACTCATCTACAGAGCGTTCCTGGAGGCAGAGGTTATCCAGGTGACAGAGGATTTAAAGGAAATCAGGGTGCATCAGGCTATCTTGTACGTAAAATTGAAATTTAATTTTCCACTTAAAAACAAATCCTTCTTTTTTGAAGGGTATCGACGGTTTACAAGGGCCAAAAGGAGAAAAGGGTGATTTTGGTGCTCCTGGACCACAGGTAATAATATGATGGGTAATTTGAAAGTTCATAGACAATTAGGCAGTGGAATACATTACCTACTACTCTCACTATAATTTTGATTTTGAAAAAATTTCGTATAGCAATAACTGATCGTTTCTTTCCTTGGTATAAGTGGCCTCGGTTTAAAGATATCGAAAGGAAATACGATATGACTGTTAGTCAGAGGCGCGTCGGTTTTTTTTTTCGGTTAAATTATGATCTTTTTAAGAAAAACTTAATAAGTAGTCAGTTGTGTGAGTGTGGTGAAAATGAGACAGTAAGGCATCTTTTTGGGTAATCAAAATTACCAGCAAAGCAGAACTACCTTCAAAAATGACTGAATTGCTCTAACAAACGGCCGCTCTTATACTCTAGAACACGGTCTTCTTCTAAAATCCTTAATTTCCTTAAATGCAGACGAAAATCAAGAAAGGTTCCAATCACACAATTGCATATTGAAAAACATTTTTCCCATATGTCTATAAAAATGTTTTTTTGAACTAAGTCTCTTCATGCCGAATTAGTGTTTATCTGTTTTTATATTCATCTCTCGAATGTTCTGAAAAATGCCAGTGTGTTAGATTTCAAAAGTAGTCCTAGAAACTAAGGGCGTATCGACCTCTGACGCTGTGCATTTGATCAATTATGTTTTGTTTTCAGGGAAAAACCGGTAAACCCGGTCCAGCTGGTTCGTACGGTGTCAAAGGAACTGCTGGTATGTAAGAGAAGTAGTCAAAACCTTACCTTGTTTATTCAGAACTGTTTGTTTATAAATATATTGCTTGATCCCAATTTTGTTTTTAGGTACACATGGTCCATCCGGTTCAGATGGAGTGCCTGGAGGCAAGTGTAACGATTTTCTGTTATAATAATAGGAGCAAAATATATAAAAATTTGCACTAGTACTAGATCGTAGGAAAACAATTTGTTTCGCTATTTCAGATCAAGGAAGAAATGGGGAGCCGGGACCAAAAGGTCAACGAGGAGATAATGGAGCACCGGGACCAAACGTGAGTTATGTGTTGAATGTCTCGTTGTTATATCTTTTGTAATATATGTATCGTTGATCACTATTTCATTTAATTAAATTTTCTCACGTTGAGATTAAAACGCATTAGCTATAAAAAAAACATCAATTTAACAGCGTGATATAAAACGCACGCAGCCGTGCAGTCTTAATTATAAATACCTCCCATAAGAGACAATCCGTGTATTTATTTTGGTTCTATATATCAGTAAACTATGTTAGATATTTAAAATATATAATTAGATCTGTCCGCCTTTTATCTCAAATGCTCACATATTGATTCGGATGTTTTTTTTAGACAATTGGTAAAAAAGGCCTTCGACTATATCCTGGACGACCTGGCTATCAGGTAACATAATCCATGAAAGTAAAATATAATTTCTTAATTAAATTTATTTTAGGGAATACCCGGGGATGTTGGACCATCTGGATTACCTGGCGCACCGGGATTCCCAGGTAATGTGCTTCATTTGCTCACAGAGTCTTTCTTTCGTCGAACACTTTTGTTTATAATATATAGACGAATCAAAATTGTATTTCTTTAAACTCAAACAATAATTATAAGATTTTTTCTGTCAAAATGTCTCGCTTTCTGTTAACTGCAGTTTTGTTATAAAAAAGAAAATTTTCCACAATAATTGCTCAATCGTTGATTATGTTTTAGGTCGAGAAGGTATAAAAGGCGAGAAAGGAGATTATGGAATGCCTGGCCGACCTGGACCTATGGTAAGTGATTCCAGCGTGTAAATTTATTCCACAAAATTCGTCTCTCTAATGAATTCTTCGATGAAATACGTTCTCATTTATTTGAAAGGGTGAACCTGGCTTCGGCGGTGAACAAGAAAAGGGTGATCGAGGAGATGATGGTATGGTAACTGAACATTACATGTTTTCTAAGAAACTAGCGATTCTTTTAAAAAATTTTAGGATTTCCGGGTTTACCAGGACAAGCAGGAGCTGCCGGTAAATTTTTGGCTGACATTATGCTTCATTTGTTATAACCGGATTTCTCAAATGTTTTTGTAGGTTATCCTGGCGACAAAGGCGAAATGGGAAACAAAGGAATAACTGGAGATAACGGAGTCGGTTCGTTATGTGTTATTTTTAACTTTTAATCATTGAGTACAGCGAAAATTTAGCGTAAGACTGTAATCATCTTTGTTACAGCAGAGACTAAATGAATAGTACGATCTAGTTAAATAACCACAAACCCATACTGTCAAGTTTTAAGTATCGGTTGAATACAAATTTAATATAAATTTAATTGTTTCTAGGACAACGTGGATTGCCTGGAGTTTCAGGGCGTCCCGGATGTAAGTTGGAATGACAGCATAAGTGCTTATCTACATGTATTACATTGCAAATATTCAATATTTTTCATAGATCCAGGATTGCCTGGTCCACAAGGAGATCAAGGTGAAATGGGTCCACCAGGTGAGTGACATGAAGAATCATTGATTTATATTAAAAATGTTCCACTTCCTCTCCTGCGCTAAACGAATTTTCTGATTTCTAAAAGAAAACTTTTGATTTTACGGATTTTACATAATTTTTTTACATTTTTTCAGGTTATCCAGCAGAAGACGGCTTTCGCGGATATCAAGGTAGGTTAACTTCGCAGAGAAATGTAACAGTATTTAAGCTAAAGAGACTAATATCTTTTTAGGCTACGGTCCTCCTGGTCAGCCAGGGTAAGTTTCCTAAAGATAGTGTCCAGTTCAATACTCTTTTGCGAACAGCAATTGACTGTCATGTTTTACCGAAAACAAGCAGATTGACAACTAGTATCGTATACTTAATGAGAAACACTCTATTCATATATAATTAAATGCCACTATTAATCCCACTATTAAACGAAATAATTTGTCGCTGAATGTTAATAAGGAGTTCAGACAAAGCATAGTGTGTGCAAACTCGATTTAGTGGGCGACTTACTTCAACTAATATGTTGAAATTTAGCAAATACGTATCTCTCTATTATAAAATTATCAACTCTCGGGGTGCGTCTGTATCCTATTTAAAAACACAAGTTTTTTTAGTTATACGGGACCATCGGGACCTCCTGGATTACCTGGTGTCCCTGGTAAGTTAAAATAACTCATTGCAAGTCTAGCAGGATGTATAATCAAGTTTTTCTTTCATCTAGGTATACCTGGGCCCAAAGGAGACTTAGGTGACAATGGAGGCTGTGGTTTTTGTCCACCTACTACTCCTGGATTACAAGGTGATAGAGGCTCAACAGGCTATCGTGGCAGACCGGGAGTAAGCGGAAAAGATTGGCAACATATTCATATTGTAATTTTATTTTTGTTTTTGATTATCAGGTTCATGGAGCACCTGGATTTCGCGGTAAAAAATCATTGCCTAATTTAGTGTTTAAAGTGCATTTACATTGTATTTTATTTTCTAGGTGAAAAAGGTGATGCTGGATTACAGGTAATAACACGCTCCGTATTATATTATATTATTATATTACTTATCGTCTGTTGCATTTAGGGAGCATCTGGTCCATCCGGAATACCAGGACCAGCGGTAAGACTAATTTCATTTTATACTTTTGAATTTATATGATCATCAATACAGCACCATTTATTAACGAGCACAATCATTTAAAACTGAAAAAAGAATTTTTGGGAAATACAGGTTTTGTACGGAATGTAAAATTATTTAAGATTAACTTTTAAAGTCATTTTATTATTAAATTTGACTGAACTGATGTTTGAATTTATAGAACTTTGGTTTTATTGTAAAATGTCATGTATATATCTTAGTCAATTGTTTTTTTTGTTTTAGGGCTTAGATGGAAGAAATGGCTATAATGCAGCTCCTGGTCCAAAAGGTATTTATTTAATCATAGACTGATGGTATTAATTTTGACTATGTTTTATGAAAAATTAAGGTGAACCGGGTGAGATGATTGGCGCAGATGGCTTTAAAGGTAAAAATGAATCAAATGTGGGATTAACCACTATCGAAAGTAAAAATAGTGAAAATCGATTGATACGGATTAATTTATTTAATCATATTCAATTCGATGTCATTTTATTATTTTGAATTATTTTTATACGATAAAAAAGTTCTGTGCAATATTATTTTGTTTTGTTTTAAAAGGTCGACGTGGAGCTAATGGAGAACCTGGAGTAAAAGGCTACAGAGGCGATATAGGTGATACTGGTATTAATGGAAGAGACGGGTAACAGAAATAAATCTGACATGTCCTTAGTCAGTTGTAATACAATCATTCATCGTGTTTTAGATATGACGGTGCCCCCGGAGCACCTGGACCAAGGGTAAATTATATTTTTTGTTATTGCAATGTTTCATTTTCCAAAGAAAAGTTGTCCTCAAATTTGTTGAATAAATGCGACTGATAGTTCGTTCGTACTGTACTATCCAACAGTTTTACTCTTAATATAGCTATTGCTGATAGTCACTCTAGTTTAATTTTTGTGAAAACTTTTAGGGCTTTCCTTCATCAGAAGAAAAAAACGAAGTTTTAAGTTTAAATTTTGGGACCAAAATGGTTGTTTCTGCACTTTACATTATTCCTTTTTCCCCGTAACGTAAAGTTTTTTTACATTATAATGTTCCCTATTTTTCGTTCTCTATTTGTAACGTTTGAACTTTGATCTAAACGTCAGCTATATTTTTATACGTTTGAATGAGAATATTTCTTCTTTAAATAGTGACTCTTCACTATGTTCATTAGGCTATGCATATATTTAGGAAGAGTTTTTTCACATTTTTGCCCGCTAGGATAACGCTGACAAGTATTTCCTATTAAAATCTCCAAATATTTAATAACATTTACTTTGATTTGTTTGCTTCATTTTCAGGGTCTTACCGGTGTTATTGGTCGTACAGGTGGTCCAGGTTTACCAGGAGCTAAAGGTACGATTCAAAATATTTAGTTTTATTTGGGTTTTAAACTTTGTTCATTTAACATATTCGTATTATCGTTAGTTAAAATGTATATACTGACTACTTAATGATATGGATTCAATGTAACAAAGTAAAGTTAGAATAATAATACATGCTATGGAATAGTTACTTTAATCATCATAAGGATAAACTTATCTGTCTTATTAAATTTATAGAGCATAATCTGATTTTTAGACAAGTTTTTTCAAATAATAAAACGCAAAGCACAATCAAATTTAGCGTTTGACAGTCAATTAGGTTCACATAAACTAAACAGCTTCATTATAAAAAATAGACTAAATCATTAACAGTCACTATCTGTAAGAATGTTAAGTGTTTCTTTTGTTGCTTATAGGTATCCCGGGCCCTGCCGGACCTCCTCCACAACAAGCTGGTCGAGGACAAACTGGTGATGAGGGAGAACAGGGACCACAAGGCAAACAAGGGCGTTATGGTTCAGTAGGTATGTTAAAGAAACGTTCTCGAATGAAAAAGAATTTGAACTGTTGTGTGTGCTAAAGGCTTGAAATCACTTATATTCTCGTGAAAGTTATTTTGTTTTACAACAGTAAATATAAAACTATTAGTAAAAAGAATGCAGAGATATAAGACGAATCATTTGATTTTCATTAATTTATTTCACTGCTTTTCTATAAATTTTCAATGTTTTCTTTGACAAATATTTTAGGAGAACCAGGAGAGCCCGCAACAGCACCATTAACATTCATCGGTCAAAAAGGACCAAAAGGCATTCAGGGTGACACAGGGTAAGCACGTTTCGTATTTATATTAAATATCATTACTTATGATTTTTTAATACTTTTTCAGCTATCCAGGAGCTCCAGGTAAGCTAATTCGTATTGTATCCGCGTGTTGTCAAACGTTTTTTAAATTTTAAAAATTAACAATGGCACTTGCAACTTTTAATAGTTATTCATCATTTTTTTCAAAAACAAAACTAGTTCAAAAGCAGTTTTCACTTATTTCGTTTCTTTCTTTCAATAGTATAAAAAGAACTTGTATGAGTTTGTATTTGTTACGAGAAGCGATAAAAAAAGCCATATTAAATAAATGATCCGTTCGCAATAACAATACTCTGATACTATCATATCAGAGTACATTGATTATGCCTGTGTAGCGGGGGGTGATTTGATCAACATTTTTTGTTAAACTTTTTATGACCACCTTGTCAGTTTTAAGATCAAGGGCTAAATAAATTTGGCTTTTACTTTGAGTTTGTTTAATAGTAGCCAATAACTGCATCGGATTGTAAAGTCTCAGATTATGAATGTTTGAATGCTTTTGGTAACTCTTTTTCTCCATGTTATATCTTCTGATGTCATTTTTATAGGCTTCAATGGACAACAGGGTATACCCGGACCATCAGGAGGTGCCGCATCTCGTGGTCTAAGGGTAAGCACATGTTTATTGTAATTCTCTCGTTAAATGTACATTATTTTAATATCATTTGTTAGACATATACAGTTTCATGATTATTTTAGGGTGAAGATGGACGTTTTGGTTTGCCTGGTGTTCACGGTAAGTTTTTAAATCATTTTTCTAGAAAATTTCTGAAGAAATATTTAATAATAGTATAACATCCAGTATGAAAAGACAAAATTTGGTATTCAAATCTTTCACAGATTTTTTGAGCAAAAGAATTGACAAACTTACTAACGTATTTACGTTAACAGTGTTTTATTTTTCATTTAGGTGAACCTGGTGTAAAAGGTAACATGATGTGTAAAAATAAGAAATTACGAGTGCTGAAATCGATCTGTTTCTTCTTAACTTAGGCTACCCTGGCTTAGATGGTCCTCCAGGACAAGATGGACGGTATGATCGAAAACTCTTGAAACTATTTCCAATTTACTGTACGATTTCTCAATAAAAACACGTGTTAATGCTAGAAATATAAAATTACGTAGCATATTTACAATTTTTCATGTTTTACACATATATTTATTTAAAAATTGAGCAGTAAACAGATGTTGTACAAGTTTTATTATTTTTAATGATCTATATAGCATTACTGGATTCTTTATTTTTCTTGTAGACCGGGACTTCCAGGTCCAAATGGAATGCCGGGTGTACCAGGCTTACCAGGATCAAAGGTAAGCACATTTTTTGTTTTCGTTGTCAATTCAAATGCTGTAGCTTGAGCAACTTCAATTTATAACGAAAACAGTATAATATAAAAAGACATTCGTCACGCTAATAAAGACCGAAGAAGTAATTATGAGTTGTTTTCCCTTCATTCAAATTTTTGTGGAAATATGTTTCACAGATGAAAAATGAGTTTGACTCGATTATGAAATATCGTATCGCTTTAGGGTGAAAGAGGAGAGATGGCTGTGGCAACAAGAACTGGATCAACTGGAGCACCAGGAATAAAAGGCCCCAGTGGTGATAGAGGTTATGGAGGTTTACCAGGACAAAGTAAGTAACAGTACATCTATTTTCAAAGATCGGTTAATAGAATGTTTGGCAAACAATAGAATTTTTATCGTTAAGCTTTATTTTTATTTTTGCTTATTATTTTTCTTAAATTGAAGCTAATACTTTTCTCAACAGATTGATAAAATATATTTTAATGTTTTACTGCGTTCTACCTATTGGGAAACTTTTTAGTAGATCTCTTCCTCGACACAAAATGAGATTAAATATAAAAAGACATCGAGATCGACCTACCTATAGCTTCAATTTAAAACTTTCGTGTAAAATAACAAAAATTTCCCAGAAGTATGAACAGCCTTTTAGGAAAAACCGACTCTTGGAAAACACAAAATATATTTTTTTCTAAAAAGAACGTTTATTTGATCAAAACGAGTCAAGGAAAAATAGAACTCTTGTTCTTATCTCTACAGATTTTCAATCATGGTCATTCTATTGGATAATAAAACGGCATGTAATAGTACTATACACGTACTTACATATGCTCAACATGTTCTTTATAATTGAAAATCTAAATGGTTATTCAGAAAAAGTGATTTTAATTAGAAAAAATTGAGAGAAAATCCTTTTTTCCTGTATAACTTACAGTAAACTTGTTAAAAATATGACATTAGCTATAGTACATTTGAAAGAGAACATTTTGGTCATGTCTTTTTCTAGGAATCAATACTTTTCAGAAAAAACGTTACTTATGACATGAGGAGTGGAATTTAAAAAACTTTCAATTTAAATACTAGAATTGATTATAATGAGAACATATTAGTTGTGGCTTTGATGACGCATTTTTCTTAAACTTTTAAACTATTTGATTATTATCATTTTAGGAGGATTTCCGGGACTTCGTGGACAAGGTGGAGATAGAGGTAATATTATACTGATATTAGTTTGCGCTAGACAATATATCATCAAACTATTCGTAATGCAATGTTTATCTCAAATTCATTATTAGAGTATTTGCATTAAAATTTTCTATGAATAAGTGTCTTTTAAAGCGAAAAGATAATTATTATAACACAACAAACATGCACTGAACTATTGTATTGATCTATTGATAGGTAGTTCTAGATAGATCCTCCATAAGTTTTTGAGCACCTTTGTGTGTTTAGCTAAAAACGTTGCGAAACTATATTTTGTAACGTTGGTAGTGAACGTATGTAAACTGCTTAAAATAATATACAATTTTTGTTGTATAGGTTCAAATGGAGCTTCTGGACCATCTGGACCCAAAGGACCAAAAGGAGAAACTGGTAAGTAAGATTTTCACCTTGAACAATATTTATATAATGATGTGATTTCATTCCCAGAGTTATTTCTTTCTAATCTAAGCTTTCTTTTGTGTTACAATCATTTAAACACTCTGTGCTCTATAAAATTGTAGTTAGAACTTTTATACACAAGAGATAAACATTTGTAAAACTATTTTTAAATCTTCATTTAAGGTGGAACACATCCTGGATCATGGGGAGCAATTGGATTACCAGGAGTTCCCGGACGTCGTGGAGGTAAGTCGTGTATTATACAAGCATCCGTTTAAAAAGTTAAATTCAAAAGTGTTCTTGTTCTTAATTTTTAGCTCCGGGACGCAGCGGTTCACCAGGATTACCGGGACAGAATGGTTATCGTGGTGCTGTCGGTGATAATGTATGCTTTAATGAAATTATTCAAAACTAGTATAAAAATTTCCTTTTTTTCATTTTGAATAGGGTCGTCCAGGTGTTGCTGGAGGTCCCGGACTTCCAGGAAGAAAGGGAGAAAGTAAGTTTATACAAGACCATCAAATCCAAGAACGATGAAAATTTTGATCCATTTTATATGCAAAAAAAGTTTTTAATCGATTAGCTAGATGTACTAAACTTCATTATCTTTAAAACTGAATTAATCAATCATTTCGATGACTATGATTTTAAAAATAAGACAAATGTATCTGTTACTTTAGATGGAGACAACGGAATGAATGGTTGGCCAGGGAGACAAGGCATTAAAGGTATAGTGTACATAATTAGCTCGTTTTTAATAGATAATATAAAAGACAAAGAGTTTAGTTGGAAATCTAACATAGTTTCTTTCTAAGATACAAGTAGTATCTGACAATGAATAACGAGGTATAGTTTTCTAGAAGCCGAAATACGGATTATTGTATCTGTTCAAGTCTGTTTTAATAGTACTTCTGTAACATAACTTTAAAATTATTTAATTACATTTTAGGTCGCCCAGGTATTCCGGGAGAACGTAAGTAAACGTTTTAATACATTTTATACATATACAATAAATTGAAAATATTTAGGTGGAACTCCCGGATTCAATGGTGGACCAGGCAATAATGGATTACCAGGAATGAAAGGATATCCAGGTATAGTATGAAAAAGTTACTTTTGATCCGTTACATTTCTTGCTCAACTTAAATTTTAATCTATTTCTATCTCATAGGGGACATCGGTGAACCTGGTCTTAGCGGTGGATTTGGTGCTCCAGGCTTGAGAGGTCAAAATGGTATGTCATCAATTTAGAAATATAGCGCGATCAATATCAAAAGTAAACACTTTTCGTTTGAAGGTGATGTTGGGGAAGCTGGATTTCCCGGACTTAAAGGCATGCCAGGTGATTTTGGAGAATGTAAGTATCATAACTTTACTAAAGAAATTTAAGAAAAACAAAAGACAATAAGAAAATTTTTCTGAATTTTAAATGCACACCAGACCTATTTTGAACGCCTTGTAGTTGTTATTCTTTTTCATGGTGTAATTATTTTTTTATTATAATTGATCTTCTAAGAGGATAATTTTATCATTTTATTTTTAGATGGTCCAAAAGGATTTCCTGGAGAAGTTGGGTAAGTTGTATTCAACCCTGAATGAAAAAATTTGTATACTGAAATTCATTCAATTCATTTAGATTTGCTGGACTTCCGGGTGCCCCAGGATTAGCTGGAAGAGATGGTAAACACATTAATCTTTTGTTATCATTTTTCTTGTTAAATGAGTTGCAACTAAACTTCTTTTTTACAGTTTTTCCGTAATGTAAGATAAGACTGAACGCTAATACATTGTCTTTGATTTTATTAGGACGTCCTGGCATGGATGGCATGAAAGGTTTACCTGGAGATGCATTCAAAGGAATAAACGGTAAGATAAAAATGCGTCGTGAGTTTTAAATATTTTCCTTATCTTTTGTCAAAAAGTACGAACACGGTACTAGACATTAATCTATTCTTATTTTCAGGAATTCGAGGTGATCGTGGTGCTCCTGGTATTCCTGGTGCTCCCGGACCACGTGGACCACGTGGACCGGTAAGTCTATTCAAAACTGATTTTACTACATTTAAAACCCTGTTATACGCTAGACCTCTAGTACTCCATGATTTAAGATGAGTAAATAAAGTATGAACTGAATGTGAGCGAGTTATGGAAAGATGCGATTTAGAAACTGAAGCTGCGTAACATAGTTTTGATGCGATCGCATAGAAATACTCTAAAATTGTCTTTCATATTTTCGTTAAATTTTTCTATTATTTGTAGCCTGGCTTAAATGATGCACCGGGATTTCGTGGTCAACCGGGCCCTGCTGGTTTTCCAGGTAAGACTTTTCCTAAATAAAGTTATAATTCTAAAAGAAATATCAAGAAGAAGAATAAAATTATTTTTACATTTTCTTCAGGTTTGCCCGGCTTACACGGAGCTCCAGGCTTTCCAGGACCCAAGGGAATGGCTGGACAAAGTGGTAAGCATCTACACTACACTGCTTTTTCCGTCGAACGAAACTAGATGAGCTGATTCCAAACGTCATGATAAAGAGCGAAGAAATGTTTCACTTTTGTTTCATATTAGTGTACTTTCATGTTCTCCAGATATCGTCTACGAATGAAAATAAAACTTAAAGAATTTTTAACTTGACAGTTTTTAGAAAACTGCGTATGCTTTTATGGTGGATATACTAATTGCTCCATTTTAATATCTTAGGTTTTCCTGGAGCCCCTGGACAACCTGGCGAGCGGGTAAATTGACCAAAATTATCTGATTTTTATGTAAAACAAAATGTTAAATAATTTAGGGTGGAGCAGGACGAGCCGGTGCTCCAGGTATGCCGGGTTTTCAAGGACAAAGAGGAGAAAATGGACGAAATGGACAAGCAACAACATTTGGTAAATACTCATCATAGAGAAAATGTATCTCAGTATAAGGTGATGTTTTTAAACTTAACATCGAACAACCGAAATTAAGAAAGAAATATTTTCTTTTGAAATGGGCAACAGTTCTAAAATAAATTGTATTGTTGATGCAGCTGTATGAAATAACAACATTCTTTTGTAATTATAGTAATATTTCAATTTTTTACAGTCAATTTCACTACTCAATTTTTATTAGACAGTGATGTTGCTACGACCATTTTCTCTTTTTCATCCCCATTTCAATTTTTCATTTTTCTGTTAAAGTTATTTGTATTGATTTGATAATGACTATGACAGGTTGAAATATAGTCATAATTACAAAAGAATGCTGTCATTTCACATAGACGCACTAACAATACGGACATTTTCTTCGGTTTAAATTAAACAATCGTATAATGTTATATTAGTTTAGTTTGTTTTATCATTTTGTTGTTCTGTCGGTGTATTTAATGCAGAAGTTTTGAAGTTAAAACATTTATTTATTCATATGCTGCTAATAAATATATTCATATTACTCCAAATATTTTTAGGAATGAAAGGATTTCCTGGTGATGCGGGTGCATCAGGACTTCCAGGATCAGTCGGACTTCCAGGTGATCAAGGTACGTAAAAATTGTAAGGCAACATTTTACGCAGTAAAGTTTAAATTGTATGTTTTACATTTTAGGTCTTCCAGTAAGTATAACTTACGAATAGACAAGTTTCCACTGATGGAAATACCAGCACTATCTAATTTATCGAATATTTCTAGGGTTTTCCAGGACCGGTTGGATCAAGCGGCAGACCAGGTAAAATAGTCAATTTAATTCTAAGACACCTGCAAACATAGGCTGACTCCTATCTGGCTTAACGATAGCTTTTTTTCGCCTTCAAATCCCAATATTAATAAATCATTAGTTGAGGTGTATTTAATAGATGAAAAATCCATCGTCCGACTGAGAAAAGAGCTAAATTAAAAGTTACCACTTTTTAATTCTCTCGCTTGATTACCATATCTCAGTGATGGCAAAATTGTTTTATAACAATATTTTTCTTATTGGTTCTTTTTAATATAGAATACATTTATGTTTGTTTTTAAGGTCCTAATGGTGCGCCGGGATTCTCTGGTGACAAAGGTACCAGTGGTTTTAGTGGCGCTCCCGGACGAGCAGGTAATTACTATTTTTTTATCACCATGATTGAAAATTTAAAAATATCGAATAATACAAATATAAATCTGATGCATTGTTTCAAAAGATCACATGTACATTTTAAAAGCCTTCATTTCGGTGAATGTATGTGAGACGCTTGCCATAACACTGTTCTTCCTCACTATGTCGTTTGGACTTGATATATTTCAACTATTCTATATGCAATTGTTGTATGTTTTCTCGGTTATAATTGGTTGTTGTCTTTTTCTTCTAGGACAGCCAGGCTTTCCAGGACAAAAGGGAACAAGAGGATACAGTGGAATTCCTGGTGTTAAGGGTATACCAGGCGACAGTGGTATGTAGTCTATCATTTTAAGTAGGGCTGCTCGCTTGTGCAGAAGGATATATAACACTTTTATTTATATCAATCATTGCGTTGTTTGTCTCACCGCTACTTGTCTCAACTCAGCAACTATAAATAGAACTAAAACTATATAGGGCTTATTAGCAGAATGTTAGATATACTGATGTTCATTTTTAATTCTATTTTTTTAGGTGGACGTAGTTTGCCAGGATATAGAGGAGAACCAGGTCGTGAAGGAACTCCAGGAAGACCGGGTCTCAGGTTTGTAAGATCGTATTATAGCTTAGTTTACTTTTCTCCGCTTAAATTCTTAAGTCAAGTACATTGAATTTCAAAATTTTCAACATTTCATATTGGAAAAACTATAATCAGAAGCGTTTTGCTGTA
Source organism: Didymodactylos carnosus (assembly GCA_905250885.1). NCBI lineage: Eukaryota > Metazoa > Rotifera > Eurotatoria > Philodinida > Philodinidae > Didymodactylos > Didymodactylos carnosus. Next base: position 33,010 of record CAJNOQ010000201.1, read on the forward strand.
TACGACTATTTTTTCCCTAATAAATTTTTCATCGGATGCTGTAACATGATCAATATTTTTTCTTTTTAGAGGACCACCTGGAGAACCCGGTCCAGCGGGACTAAGGGGACGAGACGGTAAGGATAAGAAATTTTATAATTGAAATACGTTAGTTTGACTTACGAACACTTCCTTTTAATTTCAAGGACGCGGCGCTACTAGCCCACGAGGTATACCGGGCGATAGAGGACAGCCAGGATTACCAGGTAATTATTAGTATAACTCTCTTTTCATGATTGATATATCTCAATATCAACTTTTTTCAGGACGTCATGGTGCGCAAGGGCTTCCAGGAAGAGATGGAGCATTAAGCTTTGGTGGAAGAGCAGGTATGGCGTTGACTTATAACTATCTTGCTCTTATTTCACTCTTTTATTCACAGCGCGTGAATAAAAGTTCTTTACCTTAAAACGGTTGTTTTTAGAATAAAATGACATATTAGAGATAAACACATTCTAACAACAAGATATTACTCGTTTTAGGAGCGCCCGGACTTAATGGTCAAGATGGCCTACCAGGACTTCCAGGAAGTTCTGGTTTGAAAGGCATGCAGGTAATTATATTTTGAGCACAAATATATGTCAATGATCTTTATATAGTTACTATCAGTAATCACTATACCTAAATTACTCCTTTTAGGGATTTCCAGGAACACCAGGCAACAGGGGTCTTCCAGGACGAGCAGGTTATGACGGAGATAACGGTAAGTTATAGAATGACTTTCAAGAACATATTGAGCCGTTCTTTAAGATAGGTTATATCAAGAGGCAATTAAAACTACAAGTTAATCATCTCTTTAGGATTTCCGGGCCAAGCTGGATATAAAGGACAGCCAGGTGATGCAGGTAATCAAAAACGTTTTTCGAGTAAAATTTATTTTATTCATTTTTGAAAACTATTTTTTTATAAAGGCTTCCCGGGTAGTGATGGACGAAGTGGACTTCCCGGACCAAAAGGAGAAGAAACACGCGTGCAGGTACACATTGTTTAACTTAGTTCATAACGAAAACTTACTGTATTTTGTTTGTATAGTCATACAGAACACCGGGCATACGCGGAGAACCAGGTCAACCAGGACCATCAGGTAAAATTTATCTTTCACACCATCGACGTTACAGAAAACTAATCTGAAATCAATTTAGCCAGTAATTCACTAAGTTATCTTCTCGACTTTTAGGCCCTGTTGGTCGTCCTGGTGGCCCAGGTGTAAGTGGTCAAAAAGGAAATGTTGGACTTACAGGCATGGCAGGGCTTCCAGGTAAATAATTATGTGAAGTACTGCGAACATTAGTTTGATACAGTCGTTAAACATGTGTTCATTTTCACTTTGTTTATCTCTAGGCGCACCGGGCGGTTCAGGACCAAAAGGACCGATGGGCGACGCTGGACAACAAGGATCGTAAGTCCTTGACACAATAGCTTAGAAGAGTTAGATTGAACGTATTGTTATTTTTTTAAGTGTTGGATTCCACGGATTGCCGGGCGCACCTGGTAAGCTATACGCTACTTAATAGAATAATTTCAACAGTTGACTGTACAAATTATTGTTTGTTAAGGCCCTGCTGGTAGCCAAGGCCATCCTGGAGAGAGTGATGGATCATTCATCTTTGCAAGGTATTTCTAAAAAAAAACATTTCTGTACTGTAAAAAAATTGTTCATTCTATAATACTTTAAAAATTTCTCTTTAGACATAGCCAAGGTACAACAATACCCACTTGTCCATCGCCCACACAAACAATGCACGATGGATTTTCATTCATGGGTATTCAAGGCGATACATACGCAGCTCATCAAGATTTAGGTAAGAGGCATCTTTCACTAAAGATATGTGTATTTATTCAATTATTTGTGTATGTTCAAAGGTGGTCCTGGTAGTTGTTTAAGTCGATTTAGTGCCATGCCGTTTTTATTTTGTGATATCCACAATACTTGTCATTATGCATCGAGAAATGATTATTCTTATTGGCTAGCAACAAATGAACCAATGAAAAATTCCATGTCGACATTCGAGCCAAAAGAAATAAGAAGTTATCTTAGTCGATGTGTTGTCTGTGAATCACCATCACCCGTTAGTTTATCAGTTTTCCCTGTAAAAATTATTCTATAGGTAATTTATACTTTAGGTATTCGCCGTCCATAGTCAATCTCAACGACCTCCCGCATGTCCCGATGGTTATGATCAATTGTGGACTGGTTATAGTTTTGTCTTTACATCTGCTGATGGTGGTCGAGGTGATCAACAAAGTTTACAATCACCAGGTTCATGTTTAGAAAGTTATATAGATCGTCCGTACTTTCATTGTAAAGATCATTCACATTGTAATTTTTATCCAAATATGATGTCATTTTATTTGGCGGCATTAGATGAATATTCTGGTTTTGAAAAACCAAAACTATTGACATTAAAAGCTGGACAACAACGTCAACATGTTAGTCGTTGTGCTGTATGTCATGCTAATTTATTTAAACAAACAAACAGAGGTCCCAGTGCATTTTTTGCACAAGTGAAAAAAAATTAAGATTTTTAATTTGAATAACGTGTTGGTAATGTAAAAACGAACTCTGCAGTAAAATGTATTAAGAGACTGTGTTATTTTCTTTTCTATTTTTTATTTTTGTTATATCTCTTTTGTCCTTTTTGTATCAGGATGGTACTATATGTTGTTACATATACGTTAACTCCGAATTTGTGTCATTCAAAAGAACAGATATGTTACTAATGTGGTATAAAAACGGACTAAATTGATAAATGTCTCTTGAAGACATCTAATATAATAGTTCCGGTGCAAAAAAGTTCACTACTATATATAAATAGATGAGGACATTGACAAGAATAAACTAATTAGATAATAAAATAGTATTTTAAGTTATTAGAGAAGCATTACGACTAGATAAGAATTTAAAACCGAAAAAAAACAGTGTCATTTGATTTTCATTTTGCTTTTGTTTGTTTTGTAAAGTTTCTTTTATAATATTTGATGAGTTCTATTTTTGCATTTTTTTTTGTTTTTTTTATGGTTAATTTATTCTCTCTCCTATTTCTTTACTCTATGTCAAAAGACTACTGGAAAGTTTACCTTTGCTAAGAATGGGTGTTCATTTTTGTTTTAAATATGTGCGTATACGTCGTTCAGTCTTTCTTCTGTTTTTTTTTTTTGCTAACGTGCAAAACAAAAAAAAGATATTTTTCATAATCGAATTATGTTTTTTTCTTCTTTATATAGTAGCAGTACATGTATGAAATGTATCTAGTCAATTAAAATAACAGTCAGGAAAACAAAACAACTAATTCGCATCAAGACTGGTACAAGACAGTCCCCTGTAACCATTTATCACCTATCAAAATTCATCCCTTTTCCTTTGTCACGAGGATCGATTGGACATATCACAGTATGTTCTGCACAAATTTATAATAATAAATAACCGGATTTAAGTGTTCCACTGAGAAAATCCAACTTTAACTTAAAAGTCATGTTTTTTGTCTAAATTTTTACTATTTGCACAAATTTCCTTTTTTTTGTTGATCTAACAGTTTTGGACATTAAATCGATTTAGAGCCAATAATTTAGAAAAAACTAACCGTTTGATAAAAGCAGCATCCATATTAATAACAGTTTTGGACTGGAGATTAATTGAATCAAGCCTAGTATTTTCCGTGAAAGGCGGATAAAACAGCTGGACATAGGCATAAACATAAAAAAAAAAAAAAAAAATCTAACATTTCTTTCTTTCTCGTCATGACAGGGGACTACAAGAGATGAGAAAGTCCTAATTTCATAGACGATCGTTATACTGTCAAAAAAAAAAGAATGCCTAACGGTGACATTTTAGTGGAGGAACATTCATACTTACTTGATAAAAAATAAAAAATAAAAACTGTCTAAAAAGAATTGTACTTAAAGATGGATGATCACACAATGGCTGTTCAATAACGTGTTGTTTATTATTCTTAGTCTGTATTTCTTGCACAGTAACTATATATAGGTGTTGCAGTTACTTTTTCTTTTAATAGTGTCGTTTTGTTATACAAGTGTACTTTGCACATATTTTGATATATCCACAAAGATTTCAAAGAGAAAAAAAGTCAAACTTATGCTTTAAGTATTGTGATACTTTTTTTTCACATTATGTATTTCTAAAAAGTCACAAAGGTATTTTTTAAATACATTATAGACTAATACAAACATTCGAATTGAGAAGAAAGAAGAGTAAAAGAATGAGAAAGAGAGAATAAACGAACAAAGAATTGTTAAATTTTTTTTTTTTTGATAATTTTCGTCTCTATTATCATCACATAAAGAGAAAATAGCATATATATTTTTTCAAATTTTGGGATTAACTATCATCGATTAATTATTACATATGTACGACTTTTTCTATGAAATAAATTTCGATCTTTATCAGTCTTGATTCGTATAATAGATGCAAAAATGGTTGATTGTTCAAGTAGGTTTATAATGTGAAAAAACGATCTATTTGAATTTTTTACTAGAAGGGCACTATCAGATAAATATTTCACCACAAAACAGAACACCATTCGCATTAGAAAATCATGATTCGCAAAGACAAAATAGAAAATCATGTCCTTCTATTTTGAGAGAAGGTTTACTCACCTCTATACGAAACATTTCAGCTTTAGTCACAGTCAATAGATATGCAAGTTATAATTTTCGTCTCAATCTAATTAAGTCACCAATATGGTTGAGGAAAAGAGTCTTAATCATTACCACCGTTATTGTATTTTATGTGGCTTATTCTTCCGTTTGTATATATAGTGCTCTTTTACCGCCTCGAATTATTTTCTTCTTTTATGTCAATACAAAACGCTTGTGATTGTACTATAAAATAGGCGAGATCACCTTATTCTTTGCAGAAGGTATTTAGTTTTTAAACAACATAACTTATTGTAAGGAAGAGTGAGTTATTAAACAAGTAAAAGCAAAAAAAAAACTACAAGCTATTTCACTTTGCATATTATTAAAATACATAATTCAAGTAATTCTCTAAAATCTAAAGGTAAATTACTTAATTATTTTATAAAAATAATGGGTAATTATTAAAAATAGAGAAAAGATTTTAATATCTTTATCTCATCAATTTTCGATAACACGATTAGAATGGCAAATATTTGAGATTTTTTAGATCATACTTATCGATTAAATATAGGTAGTACTATTTTAAAAATTCTGTATTGTATATTCTTTCATTTGTTAATAAGGTGAAAGATGTATGCATATTAATTATGAATCAACTTGATCACTTCTACTTTATAGGTGAACATATGTAAACATAATATATATGAATGATACACAAAACAAAAATTTCTTCTCTATTACACCTAATCAAAAATCACTGCGTTAAAACAAACAAATATATATATATACATACATACACACACACACACACACACACACACACATACACTGTAAAAAAAAAAGAAGAAAAATAGCAAATTTTTTTTTCATTTTCAACTTAAAATACTTGTTTTTATTTGATTTCATTCTATTATTATTTTACTGTACATGTATATAAACGATAAACGACGACATTGATTTTCTTTCTTTATTTCTTCTCCAACAATCCATCGTTTGCCTTTTTTTCTACTACTATTATAAAAAAAATATGTAAATCTTTTATTGTTCAATTATTTTCTTCGTGTCATTATGTAAGTCATTATTCTCTTTACACTGTTTAATTATATATCTGAGCATGATCCATAAAACAAAAAAATATATATATTATCCTCTTAACAGAACATGGATATATATATATATATATATATAAATATACATACGTATATTTAGTAGACGATTGCTATCTTTAACATAATTGTTGTCATAATTTGCTAAGAAAAATATCAAATTTTGTCTAATTATAGTTGAGATACAGACAGTATACAGAAAAAAAAAATGACGAACTCAATTTGAATGAACATAATCAATAGATTGTTAATTTCTTTTTATCATTAAAAAAATTTTTTTATTCATAATTTAGAATGTAATCGATCTTCTCATAAAAATTAGTTGTGTTAACTTTATTTAAAAATGTCTGTATTAACAACATCAAAATCAACTGCATTTCATCATACAACTAAAACATTTCGAAAATTGTCAGATGAAAAGCAATCATTATCATCAAAAACAAGTATAGCAATACCAAAATATTTTAATATTACATTTGCTATTCAACATGGTTATTTTCGATGTGTAAGATATTTATTAGAATTAGGATATGATCCAAATGAACGAGATAATAATCTTCGAACAACATTAATTTTATGTACCTATGTGGAAAATGCTAAATGGCGTTTATCATTGGCTCAAAACTTACTTGAGAAAGGTGCACGAATCGCGTTAGAAGATCATGCACGACGAAACAGGTATATTTATCTTATTATTTATCAAATTCTAACATAATATAAATAAAAACATAAATAATATATATCTTTTTAGTTTACATCATGCGTGTGCATTGCAACGTGATGAATTAGTTGAACTTTATTTAACATGTATAGATTTTAATATTGAAGCAAAAGATTGTGAAGGATGTACATGTTTACATTATGCGGCAATAACCGGTAATAGTTACATAGCTGAGATGTTAATTGAAGCTGCCGAAAAAAAGGGTATACAATTAGATCAATGTATAAATAAAGAAGGTTGCTCAGCTGCTGTACTTGCACTAAAATATGGACATATTGATTGTGCTAACACCATTACACATCGTGATGCAGATGAATTTTTTGTTGTACCTTGTTCACCCTCAATTTTTGAATTATCACAACAAAATGACAAAAAAGAATCGAAAAAAATGAGTACATCTAAATTTCGACAAAAATCCACACAGCCGGCAACATTATCATTTGGATTATTAAAAATAATTTTTAATGATTCTGATACTAATTATTCGACACGATTACATGACATGGTTGAAGAAAATCGTCTAGCTAAAAATGATCGTCATTCAAAAAAATTAACAAAAACTCGACTTCATCATGTTACAAATGGAATTAATTTAAATGATAAAGGATATGCAGCTGAATTTATTCGACTAAAATCAGCATCACACAAGTCAATAAATGAATATGCTAGTACCGAAGCACTTGTTAATCAAGAACAAAAAATAAAATTATATGATGAAGATCAACAACAAAAAACAAATGGAGAACGACTAAGTCCACGTCTACAATTGATGCTTCAACAACATCCTAATCTACAGAAAAATTCAAAAACAAATGAAAAAGAAAGTGAAACTATTTCAAATGCGATTAACACGATCATACATGATGATAATAATCTATTTGATATTTTGAAAACTAATAACAGACCATCAACAGCAAAAATTGATGTTTTAATGAAAAAATTAGAATTACAGAAACAATCATCGTTAAGCAAGCAAACATTATCCGATAATTATTCGTAAGTAGCTCTCTCATCTAAATCACTTATAATATTTAATTGCTTAAAACAGAAACTATACTCTTACTACATCTGAGTATGCTTATAGATAAACATATATTATTAATGATTTTAGGTCTGATCCCGATCACTCCGGGACAATAACAAGTACGTGTGTAACTTACTTACCTTCATTGAGCTAAATTTGATAATCCTTGATTTTGTATAATTTTAGAATCCTTGAATAGTACTCAGACAACTGATAGAGGTAAAATATCAGAGAAACAGAACGATAATTTTCAAGCAAGTGTAAGTACGTATAAACCCTATTCTACCACGGAAACGACCGATATTGGTGAATTTCATCCATCATCAATTTCATTTGGTACAACATCAATGAAAAGTGAGTTTTCCGCACAAGTTGTACTGAAACCATCGTCTACAGTTCGAATTAAGAAACTCGATCAGCCATCACGACTTAGTTCAGGGAAACCACCACTCGTTCCCACTCAAGAAGAACATTCTAAGAGAACATTTTCATCTCTGAAACAGCACATACCTAATCGTGATAAATTGGTAACACCAAAAAATATTCTATCACCAACACCGCAAAAAAATCAAACAACTAAACATATTGAACGCGTTCGATCAGCGCCATTAGTTACACATAAACAGATGCCATTTTCTAATAAAGCCTTGTCAGATGAAAGCTATTCTCAAATGATCTACGCTGGACGACCTATATCAGCTATATTACATACAAATACAACGAGAGCATCAACACCGCCGGACAGTTGTACAATACGTGAAGCAAACTCTAGTACACTCTACAATAATCCGGAAGAATTATTTGGTTTAAATGCAAAGGATTTGTTTGGCACACATGTTGAACCAATTATTGTCTCTAAAACAACACCAAAAGATTCGAATAGCGAAAAAAACCGAACAAAAAGAAATTTGTTCCATAAACAACATCATCTCTGGCAGCAAGATGTTGATCAAATAATCGATTTATACAACATTCATCGTAGTTCAACTTATCGAACAACCGTTCCATTTGAATCTAAACCACCTGTTGTAGATAATGAACAAAAAACAGATTCGATAGTATCAACTAGACGTAATAGTATTGTCGGAGGTACAGCAAAAAAACTACTACAACGAAATTTACCACGTTCAAAAACCAGCACTCTAGCACAATTAAATTTGACACGAAGAAATTCTGTTATTCACAGACCAGCGACAGTCAAAGTGGCCAACGCATGAAATATATCTGTAATTTTGAACAAGGATAAAGAGCTCAGTTCAAATATTACTTTTCTCTAATTAGTATCCTCACTTCCATTATCTCCTCGTAGTATCCTCGTATAGTCATTAAATGAACGCTTTTGCTGATGTTCTATGCACTGGTTTGTTAATGTTTTCTTTTAAGGATTCGGTGCAACCGATGTGTAATCATGAAATTAGTTTTTCATTTGTTTGACCGTAATTTTACCGTCTGTTAGTCAAATTTAGTTTTTATCTAAAATACAAATTCGAACGGTAACATATGAATGATAAACGAAAAGCGAAAGAAAAAAAATCTGCTAAAAAGTGTCACTTTCTTCAGCAGGTAACTTATCGACACAAACGGCTAAAGACATTTGAAAATCGACTATTAAATGTGTTCTGATAGAGAGGTAATATCAACCCATCAAACGAGGTTCAAGCACAGCCGTGTAACAAAAGGCAAAAAAGGGTGTTACCGGTTAATGAATGGTATTGTCTGCTGGTATCTGTCTTTGTTTGTTTGTTGTTTTCTCCCGTCGCTATGGCAGGCACCTCTGTTTAATAAAAGAGTATTTTGAAGAACCACAAAAAGGTGTAAATATTTTAAACTTATAACCGTCCAGTATGTATGCTATATTAAAATTTTAAAGGACCGAGAAGTCAAAAAAATGGAGCAACTTCTGTCTTTTCTCTTGACCCGTATCAGATATTGAATGTGCAACTTGGCTACACTGATTAAAAGCATTGATTATCTTGTTCTAAGTAAACCCTCATACATGATTTGTAGTCTATGAAGTATGTTCAACTACGCTAGCAAGCAGAAGAAAACATCCAGCTCAGTCGATCTATAGACGATAGAAAAAATCTTTTCGCTTTCTAGCGGGTGCCAGATACATGAGAAATTTGGTCAGGGGCTCTCGGTTTCTTGTCTTTTTTGGTGATCTTATGATTTTTCACATAATCCGCTTATTCCACTTCCGTCCACTTCTGAGGTGAGAGCTTGAGACTTCTTCTCTAAGAGCCACTTGTGCATTTTTAGGATAAGACAAAATAAACCTAGCTCACTTCTCGAACCATGCAACTTCTAATAGGGCTAACCTCCTCAGATAATAAACTGCTTTTTCTATCCTGACCACGGATCAATGTCTGTTGTTACTCAATCAGTCTGCTAGGCCTTTCAGGTATCGTTCTGTAAAAATCAAGTCATCCGAAACTTTCGAGTGAAGTGATTCCGATACGTCCGGATTGTAGAGCGAGTCGAGCTATACACGTGACAATTTTTTATACCAAACGAACAAGTATTCACAGAGATATGAGATCTATGAGAAGTACTAAATGCTGTAAAACTGTAAAATCCATCGAACTGAAAAGGTTAATTTTTTCTATCTTCGTAAGAAGGTTTTGCACATATGTAACTTGACCCGTTCTACAATTTGGACGTATCAAAATCTTCCATTTGCGATTGTTAATTTTGAATTTATAAACTCATTCTACAGGCTGGATAATCCTTCGAAGTCGAGAATGGAGATGGAGAGTTCTAAGGGGTTTAAACAGAATTCAGTTTCGATACAAACAGAAAATGTTTAGAATTCTCTACCCCATAGAACGTGTTTAACTACTAGTTATAGTTATAGTATGTTTCAGCAATGTACACAAGCATTAGGGACCTTTACTGGTGTCGAGTTGTATTTTTGTTTGTTTGCTCAGGCACACAGGATCTTCTGATCTTTGCGCGTGTGTTTGAGATTTATTTATCTCTTATACAATACAAATTTGCATTTACTGCATGAGAGAATGTTCTTCAATGCTTGACGCACTTACTTTATTTATCTCCTCGACTCATCCTTCTTATTCTCAGTGACTTTCTTATAATTACTGACATAAACAGTTACTCTAGCAGGGCAATCAAATCAAAACAAAAAAGGTAGTTGTCCGTACAAAATTTTCGCTCTCTTTTTTTCATCCATAAATACCGTTTTGAACTAATCTGTACTTTTTCTTAATTATTCTGTTTCTTTTTCTTAATAAATATCACGAAATGGCACGCTTTGAGCTCGCCAACCCGTATTTAGTCTTGACCCAGAAGGGATTAAATGCTCTGCTAACTTAGATTTATACGAGAAGCTAAGGGTTTAAACACTTTTCATGGATAAATAGTCCTCTCTAACGTTGACAGACACAAATGCTGGTTGTTCAAACACAATCAAAAGACCTTCTCAGTATTTTAAAATAGTCTTTAATTGTGCAGAATGAATACGGTGAAAATGAGAGAATTTTTTCATGAAAAAAAAATTTCTTCTTTAGATCAAAACATCAAAAAACCATCTGTTTTTTATTTAGACTAACAAATCTCGCCATAAAGATCAATAGCTTCGAAACAGTTCGGTGTGATAAACTTTACCAGTGACGTTTTGTAAATAAGAAAAGAGAAAATCATTATGAAACCAAAACTGATCGATTAAACAAAAAGAAAATTTGGTATTAAAGCACCATTAGCAAAATTGATGTTATTTATAATGTAAAGTGATTGTTCCTGAAGATATTCTTCTTCTAGTCACTTGAAATGTTTCTATTCAGTTTGCGCGACTTTCACATTTTTATTATAAAATAACAAAGAACAATTAGAGTTTTATGATGTCTATGTCTCCTTTTGTATCCTCTTTCTGTCTTCAATAGATTTCTGCATATATAAAAGCATCCGCTTCAAATAAAAATCAGCATATGGTTCTTGTAGTTTGTTTATTTCATTAACACATTTTGTTAATTGTCCAAATTGTTTACTGAATGGTACTAGATCTTTGTTTCCGTATATATCTTTCGATTCATACATTTCTATGGGTAAATGCCGCCAAAATACATTAACAGACACAGCCGTTTCTAATGATTTAATATTGTGAAACCAAAGTGCAGGAATGAATAGACAATCACCGGTTTGAAGTGTCCCAGTGTAAAATGTTGCCTTTTTAATAAGTGGGAACATTTCATCATCAATACTGTCGAGATTTGCCACTAATGATTTGTCACCATCTATGTATAAATAAGAAATATCTCCAGGCGGAAACATAATGAGACGCTTGGAACCACGAACTTGAATTAGAATATTATCCATAATGTCATAGTGTGTCCATAGTGTTGTATTGGGCGATCCAATTCTGAATACACTGGAAAACAGTTGTTCATTAGAGAACAACGGTGGATAGCGAATGTCATCAACGATGGATGGAAATGATTTTCTAACAAAGAATGAAAAAACATGTCTAAATTTTACATTCTCTGTCAATGACAAATGGTGAACCATAAAATTATCCGACAAGTATCATCGAGATTAAGGTTAATACTGTATTATAAGAACCAAAGTTATTAGAGACATGTGATTTTGATATTTTAAACTCGACTTGTTTTAAAACCGCTTTTTCATTACAGAAAAGTTCAAGTCTTGGAAATTTGAACTGCCCCTCCAAGGCTTGAGTTTTTATGTAACGAGTAAAAGAAAATTTATTTCGCAGAGAGATGAGAATTGTGCATTTTGTTGAGTACTCTTTCTAATGTATATGCTCAACTTCAGCACAAGATTTTTTAATGATATAAACGCTTTAGAGAATACTTGTCTACATAACAAAAGTGTGTGCATTCTTTGTGTAAGGCTAGATTGTTGAGACAAAGCCACCGTTGGAAAGAGCAAAAAAGCTGACCTTTAAAAAACATAGAAAACATTTTGTAATTGAGTTTGAGCAAGAAAGAATTTAAATGTCAAACGTCATCTAAAAAGCTGTTGTAAAGTGCCACTTTCTTTATTTTTTCGCTATAGTTTGAGGGAAAAAAAGCTGTTTTAAAAACCAAATAGACGAGAATGTAGTATGTGCAAAATTATATCGTTTACTCTACTTTTGAAAGTTTCTCAGTAATTTACAAGTACTTTTTGAACGACGTTTGACATTTAAATTGTTTCTTGCTCAAACTCAATTACAAAAAGATCGTGTTTTCTATGTTTTTTTTTGAAGGTCAGATTTTGCTCTTTCCAACGGAAAAACAGTTGACTCTGTAGCATATCCAGAATATGTAGAAATAATGCTTGACATTTGTCCAATTACTTTTGGATCGTCGGTTATCAATAAAAAAAACTTTTGCCAAAATAAATTCATGCTTTTACTATCTAAAGAATCTGTACGTACATCGATGAGTTTCTGCTAAAGAATCGATTTGAAATTCATCAAAAAATCTCTTTATTATTCATGATCAAGTCACTCAAACTTATTCAGTTTTTAAGCTTAATAATTTGCTGCAAGCTAATGCATCACTGTTATAGCTTGAAGTACTTGAAATTCAAAAAGGTTTTTAAACTTATATTTTTGAAATTAAATGTAAGAATTACATAAGATAGTTTGAGATCACAGTTTGCCTACTCGAATTTTCGATAGGTTAAAATGTGTTCTATAAAGTTTATACATTTTTGTGAACTTGTCGGATAATTTTTGAGTATGTTTTTACTACGTACTCTATATTCGCAATATCCGTGCGTACATTCTCGCCTAATGCACGAAAATAATAATGTTCGGTCGGTGATACGAAACATTTCTCATTCGTAACATTTTCACAACGTCTTACGACTTCATCGAAAGGCAGTGTTCTGTAAAAAAAGAAAGGAATTTTGGACTAAGAAATAGGTCTATTGTCCTTTGCAATCAACCTCTTTACTCATATGTAAAATTTTTTCGAACAAAATCCAGTATTGGTTCTTGTGAAACATGAATTCGAACAGGTTTTGAACCAATTTTGGATGCTAAATAATCACACGTCCATTTTTGTCGACAGGGTCCAATATCGAAGTTATGCAATATAAATGGGTATCTCTAAAAAAGCAATAACATCAAATAGATATGCGCTAAATTAGTAGCTGAATTTTCAACATTACTTTATTTTCATCCTGAACAATATCAATGGCTTCATTCAGATCATTTGTTTCATGTATAGTTGGCATAATTCAAATTTAATCTGCAAGAGGCATGGAAAAAGGAAAACCCACTACTATTTTCTAAACTTTAAATGTAATCAACAAAAAAAATCAGTTAAAAAAATTCTTAACGATTTGTTCGCCTTGTATTACAAATAATTTAATAATTAACTTGTATAAAATAATTTAATACACAACACCTACTAAAAGAACCTTCACGATCACAGACGACATAAATGCACAACTATAATGAAGAATACAAAAATTCTTCTTTTGGCGAAGTCGTTTATGGGACGGTAAAAGATCTATTCATTTTCATGTTCTCTCATAGAAAGGCCAGAGTTAGATCTATCGCTTTTAACACAATATTTTAAATACTTTCAACTTTGATTTAATGTTTCATACAACTCCACTTTAATTCTTTGTATTGAGCTGTTATATTTGTCAAACTGTTGATATTTATCCATTGACATTGGCATGCATATGCGGTACAACCCTGCTTAGTTCTCAAACGTTGCTTCAGAGCTTTTTTATCTGGCATGTGATTTCGGAAAAATAAATAGTCTACATTTGACGTCCACTCAGAATCATTGAATCTAAGAACATCAAAATCACATTGTATACAACGTAAATTGTTGCAGGTATGTTCTTCTTTGTTCTGTTCCGTTGATGTACCAGATAGATAAATTGGAAAACATTTCAATTTTTGTTCATTATTTGTGGTAGTAGACGATGATACCAAAGGATTCTTGTTTTTTGGTAATCGTTGCTGATTATCAAGTTTTAAATCAAAAACATCAAGATCGTTGATAAGATCATCGCTATGTGCAACATTTTTTTTCTTTTCAGCTTGTTTTAAATTTGATTTTTTTCTTAGATTAGCCTCAATATCGTCGAGTAAATCGTCTATATCACTCATGTGTAACGATATCTAAAAATTAATCTTTCAGCATTTCTTTTTTAACCTGTAGTTTATTAAGATTCAGAGAATAAGTAAAAAAGATGAGAAGATCTAATTTGATTACGCCAGAAAAAATTGCAGATAAATCATATTAACTGCATACGTTTTTCGTTAATCTTTTTTCAAGTACAGCCATAACTGCGCCTTTTGTGCATAATCTGCCGTAAAATACACAAAGTTTATCTTTGAATTAGTTAAACGTCAACTGCATTTCAGTCATACTAAAGTTAACCAACTTGTAAAATGAAATTTGCAAATGGATCATTTAATTAGATTGAGATATTTTTGTTTTGTTTACAAAAAAAATCAAACACGAAAAAAAAAAGAGATTAATCATATAGAAACATTAGTAGTCCATTTTAGCTTATAACCGTTACGAACGTTTTTGACGCCAATTGTAAATATTTTGTAATTCATTTTCCAAAATCGATTCATCATCTTCATCTATATTGTCGTCATTAATTTCATTATTAACTTTAAGTTGCGTTTCTGAATTCAAACACAGATTTTTACTTATTATTATTGATAAATATAAAATGCGCTTACTCTCTTTCGCTGTAGTTAAGGAGAAAATTTTTAAAATTTGTTCTTTCTTTACATGCATATCTTCAATTTTTTGCCAACGCTCTCTAAAATAGATACAGGGAAAGCATAGATAGATTACCTAGTGAACCTATTCATTTTCTCTTACATCAAGTCATTTGTTTCTTTTATATCACGGTCAACATTTCTCTCTGCATCATCCACCATTTCTAGTTTGTCTGAAACCTACAATAATTACATTTAATTATAACTCTTTTCTTTAATAATAACTTTTTACCTACATGTGATTCTTGTTTCATTTCTTTTAAAAAACTTTCCCATTCAACTTCCATCTTGTCTACATATTCTACTTTACGTGCCTAGGCAGATAACATGTTCCAAATTCATTTACATTCAGACAATATAAGAAACAAAAGCATACTCGTGCATCAGCATGTGGGTCATCAAAGAATCCTTCAGGCAGTGCCGAAATGTCGGTAACTGACGTTGTTAGTGGCTCTTTAGTATTGTTTGTTAATGTGATTGTAGACTTAATTGGTGTTACTGGTTTCGTGGATCCAGAATCAAAAAAATCTGGAAAACATTGACAAATTTAGCAATCAGTGTTAGTGAAGATAAACGCAGAATACAAACCATCTGGTAGGGCGGAATTTTTCAATTGAGTTTTTCCAGACGTTGGTTTTCCAACAACCACGGCATGACTTGACTCTGAACAATCGAAAATAAGCCTAGATGAAAATTGTTTGTGGTTTACGCAGGAAAGCGAAAAACATTTAAACATACATACCTACTTCATAAGGCCTCTTTGTTCCTTTTTGTTGTGGTGATGGTAGTGGCGGTGGTGATGGTTTAACAAAGGACGTCTGCTGCTTTGTAACCGCTGTTGAAGACGTTGATGTTATATTGGATTTTAATTCGAGTACTTTCTAAACATTCAATCACGATGAAAAAAACAAATAATATTTTAAAACATAAGACCTACTTGTTTATGTTCTTTTCCATTTACATGTGCTTTCCAGAACATCTCATTTGTCAACTGTTGACCACATAGTGCACAATATAATTGTCCGGTTCCCGTATACCTATAATAGAATATCAACTAAGACAGATGCAAGAACAGTTGTATTGTATGTACACTGACTTGGCAAAAGGAGAGTCAATTTTTTTCTGTTTTTCTTGTTTCATCAACTGACGAAGTGCAGTTTTATCAATCGCTTTTTTCGCCATCTTAGCAACAAAATTAATCTAAAACAAGAAATTAAGTATTTGAATCAACAAAATCATCGCATATATATACACTACATCACAATGGCCAAACATGTTTATTCTCCAAACTATGTGAAATTAATCTTCAAGTCCTAAAAGTATCCATAACTAAGCAGCGCACTCAGGTTATTCGTTTACAATGCAACTATCTTTGCATTTATGTTTTATTTGTATGACAAAAAGAGAAACAAAAACCATTCGAAAAAAATCAAACGAAAACAAGAAAAAAAAACCATCATCACACGCGCTCAATTTGGTTTTATAAACAACGAGAAATAAACAACAACAGCAACAATAATATAAAGAAATAAGCAGAAAATCATGTCATTCATGATGTGTTTCATTTGCTTATTATGACAACATTTTCACAAATAGCAAAAAAAAAGAAGAACAATGTGTGAATACATACCTAGAAATGTAATAAACAACAAAAAATAACAACGATAAGAAAAAAAGTAGTGTGTACATGTGTATTCAATTCTATGTATGCAAAAGAAAATAGAAATAAAAAAAAAAACACTCCTAAATATAGCACCAAAAAGTAAGAACAAAGAAAGGATAAGTAATCAGTTGGGAAGACATGCTGTCGTTTGCGAAGAATCTAGTATCTGTATACATTCTCTTCTGTTCGGAAAGGGAGGGAGACGCTAAAGAAACTGTTCTTCGTCACACTTAACTTAGCAGTACAAGAAAAATAAACTACTGTTCACAAAACAGAGAAAAAATAAGGATTGAGAGACAGTTCATTAAAGGCAACGCTCGTTGAGATGTGTGTAAAGTAGTTAAACATATTTACATATAGTAAGATATCTTTTATGTACATCGAGAGAAAAAAGTGTTATTTAATTGACGAAAATTAACACAAACACGTGATTCTTTGTTATAGATGCGTGTGTGTGCATAATATATTTTTTTTAATTTGATCAATTTAAGCAAAAATAAAGACAATAAATATTCCCAAAAAAATTAAGGGAGAAAGGAATGATGAAAAAAGCTAAGTTTTTCCCATGTTTTTTCTTTCATTTGCATAGAATATGTTGGTATTACAAATAGAAAAAAATGTGCAGTATTTTGTGTAGTGTGAAACGCAAAAAAACAACAAAATAATAATCAAAAAAATAAGCGCTAAAATAGAAACACTTTACTATCCCCAAAAAGAAGAAAAATAACAACAACAACAAAAAACAAAAGAAAGAAAGACGAACGGCACTGTATACACAACATAGAATTACTGAAGATAAACAAAGAGATCTTTTTTCGTTTTCTTACCGGGCCGATGAAAACTACAACAACAACATCAATAGAGAATAACAAAAACAAAATTTTGTCTAATTCTAAGTCAAATAAAGGTACGCGCAATAAAGAACGTGCTCAACATCGTCGATGATGAAGATCTTGAAGTGCCGGTATAACATCATCAACTAATGCTAAACGTTCAAATATCGGTATTAATGTAAGTAATTCCATATCGTTCATGTCGTCGAACCAGCTCGAAACAGGTACAGCATTATCTTGATGAAATATATATGATACAGGAGAATTATCAATAATAATTACTTTATGAATATTTCGTCCAAGACGGCTAAGATCCTAAAAAACGAAAAGTTTAAATTCTAATAATGATACATATTTTTAGATTAACTCACTTTGATATAATTACAGTTGTAATAAGTGCATGATTCTCGGAAGAGTCGGGCACGAAAAATATTATTTGGATCCAGTAAATTTGCAACTGGATCGGCATACTAAAAGAGAATAAAAAAATTTTAAATTTTTATATGAATAAATGAGTGAAGATAAATACCTTTGATAAACTTGCTGTAAACAGAATACATTCGTATAATTCTCCTACACGCTGAAGAAATTCGTCAACGTGCGGTCGTTTAGTTACATAAACCTAAATTACATAAAAATTATTAAATCAAAAATAACTCGTTAACAAACGTATTTACTTGATGAACGATGCCGTCAATTTCCACCGGTACGATAAAATCAGGATTAGGAACAGGCTACAAAAAAATATATAAACGTAAAAACGTATCTCATGTAGATTATATGTTTTTTCTTACTTTAAATGAACTATGAACAAGTGTTTCATCCAGATCGATAACGAGGCAGATTTTTGTACGTTCAGTTTCACGTAAAGCCGGTAATAAATATTTTTCAGATGGCTAACAGAAAACAATATTTTTAATTAGAAAAAAATAACAAATTTAGGACCTCTTATGGACAAAGATTATGTGATCAGAAACATATTATTCTAGTCACACATTATTTTGTTAGTTAACATAAATAAAAACTATATAGACAGGAACGCATTATGAAATAATAGTAGTCTGATTATGAGAACCCATCGCTAACACCATATATTAGTTTTTTGTTTCTTTTACTACTATAGTAACTATCCTCAACGATTATTAAACGTTGAGAAAGTGAACGTAAGACGGTTAAGTCTGTACAATTGATCTTAATCCGTTTTCTGACGTGATGGCCTATTATATTGGAGTTAGATCCAAATATTAGTACGTTGAAAAAGAAAGCTTATATATGTTATTGAGAACCAAAGCAGCAAGAGTGTGTGTTTATGGCTTAAATGCCTGTTTTACCTCAGATTGATTATTCAAATCAGAGTTTAACGCTACACGCTAAAATATATAGTTTCAAAAAAATCTATAGTGCGCTCTTCAATAACATTATTTGTATTAAAGCACAACATTATATATAAAAATTATGAAATTAATGTGTCTGTAATAGTCTTCACGTTTTTCAACACAATTAAGAGTTTAATAAATTTGAAAACATTTCAGACTTTGATTATTCTTTAACGAACAGTGATTATTTAATTTATCATTTGTTACAAGTTTAAAAAATTCTTTATTATATTCAAAGAAAATTAAAAGTATTACAGTCGCATTAGTTTCCTAATTTTTAAATCTGATATAATTTTTTCTGCACTCAGTCTTACCTCATGATCAATAGCAATTTCATTTGTGGGTAGATAAACATCTCCTTGAGATCGTCTATAACCAAGGCAACACAAAAGAAGCGATAAAAGTCGTCTTTTTCTGCCTTCACGTGCTAAATCGAAACAAAATAACATTGAACGAAGAGAAAAAGATTTTGTATAGGAACAAACTTCTTGTTTGACAACTCAATGCTGTAGGACGCGGTGCGTTCGTCTCATCTTCTTTGGCTGCTTGGGTGATAATAGAAGATAAGTCCATCTGATATGATCTTTTTATTTTCGCTTTTTTATTTTGATTTCACTAAGGCTTTCACCTTAATTTTTATCCTTCACTTATAGGAGTATCAAAATATTTTCGACGTAAGGACATTCAGAATATATTTCCGAGAAAAATTGTTGTAAAGTGATTATGAAACACTTAACACGAAAAAAAGATCAAAACTTTCTTTCAACAGAACAGATTGTTAAATATTCATTGAATCCGACTGCTTGATAAAAATTCCTCTGACATAAACAGTTTTTGTGCAATTTTTTAGCAAAAGTCTGACGCCATTCTTTGTAATCGTCTGAAAATTTTTGACCAATCAACGTTAATAAACACGGAGAGAGACTTTTCACGAAGAAAAAGATAATAATAGCCAGTAAAGATAGTTTCAAAAATCTAATAGCCTACCAGATCTGAAGTAGTTTAGGTTAATCAAAAATCTATATCACAACAGAAAATATTTATTGGATTAATCATTCGACGAATAGATACTTCATTGATCTATGACTCATCGTAGAAAAACTCATTCTCATATCATTCTGATTGCTGCAAAATAAATTTGTGTTTGCATGGTGTCTTTAGCCTTCTGAAGCTGGTTTTGCAAGTAGTATTTCACAGTGTCCACTCTTCTTTTGAATATTTAGCCAACTTTCATACAGTTAAATAGCTTTGCAATATTTATATTACCCTAAATATTTTTTTTCTTTGTCTTTATGTCTGTCTGGTGAGTTAGTTACAAGTACACTACTCTTTTTTTGGTTATTGTAAATGATCATTATATTCTTTCATACATTGTCCCGTATTTCTGTTATCATTTATTTGTTGATTTTGACTTCTCGATCCATACGTCACTTGTTTATTGCGTTGATATACTTATTGAAGATGATGCGTGTAGTATTTTTTTAAGAGCCATTTCTTCCGAAATCTATCGGACTCTCTTGCACATTAGTTATGAAGATCTAATTGGCTACAAAATACAATAGATACTTCCAGTCATTCTAAATTCATCTTATAGAGTTGTGTTAAATCTTATTTAGACGAGAAACTCTTGATGAAAGTTTTGTAACATTATGATCTAACGGCCAAGAAAAAAAAAGTGTTTCCTTTGGTGATTCTTAGACGTTTTTTTTCGGCAATTTTTCCTTGCTTTAAATACATTGCAAAAGAATTGTAATCAATAATTATCCATTCAAAATAAAATTGAGCTTGTAATCGTATAAATCCACTATACTTAGACCACACTAGCGATTTAAATAAATGCACTTTTCTACATTTATTTAAATGATTAGTATAGTTTAAGTACATTTAGACGATTACAATTACATTGAATCGATAATTATTGATTACAATTCTTTTGCAATGTATTTAAGGCAAGGAAAAACTGCCAAAAAAAAACGTCTAAGGTTGTAGCAACGGCATTCCATGGCCGTTAAATCATTAAAGCTTACATAACAAGTTGTAATACAGATATCAAGAAAAAAAATGAATGTTATTACTTTTTTCTGGTTCGCACCTGCAATAATAAAAAGGTACGGTCTCGATTCGATGTTAGACAGGAGGTTGCCACTTGTCTCTCAGGTTATCTTTCATTGAGCAATGTTTTCTGTTTTCACTTGTAAAAATAATATCATTTCAGCTGATTATCTATTAGATAGCTGAAATTGAATGAATATGCAACAGAGCCCTGACTTCACTCCTGGAGTGAAATGAATTCATAGGGCAGTTATGATATACTGCACCGAACTCTTTTTTGAGTGGATTCGAACTGGACTGCATGCAAACTTTTGTAAGCCAAGGACTGGATTGGACTTGTGTCGAGAGAAAAATAGTGGAAAACGCGTTCCTGTTATTGTATGTGGCGATTGAAGCTCACAAAAAGTCATCAATGAGTATGTTTTTTTTAATACAATCGACTCTACGCACGTCTTGCAGCACTGGTCAGCTCATGGACCATTAACGATTATCCTAAACATGTGAACGATCCATAAGACTAAGTTCTTCTTCATTATCGTCATTTAAAATAGTTCTATCTCAGTATCTTTTACAATCAGAGTTTCTAGTTGTTCTCAGAGGTGGTAGGGACTAAAAACTTTGCTTCGCAGCAAGTGGCTGGCGAAAAAAAATTTTCGAAAGTTTTGGCAGAAAGCTGCCGAGGAAACCTTAAAGATTATGCCTGAACGTCTAAACATATTTTTAAGGAGGGACCAGCACCCCTGATCGAGAACGCTATTCACAGTAGAACTTAGCCATGTGTACACTTATAAAATAAGCCCAGTGCTGTTACTCGTGATTTGTTTATTTGTTTTTATTCTTTTGTATCTCTCTTCATACACTACTTTTATATTTTGTTTTATTTCTCTATTTATATTTTCTTTTGGTTATTGTTTGCCTTGAGTCATTGTGATTATAGGTCGATAACCTTTGATGACTCCCATTTTTCGTGCATAAATTAGGCTTAGTCTTAAACATGACAATCTACAAGAGGTCCTCTTCAGTAATACAGATCTATTAAAGGAAACTCATGTCTATCACACGTATAGCCACAAGAATAAAAAACTTTAGTTAACAAAATAGTACTTTTAGATGAAAAAAAGATTATTTCTTCTTCCGACAGTTTTTTATCTCAAAAAAAAAAGGGAAAAAGCGACAACAATAGGAAAATAAACTATTGCGTGTTTGCCAATGTGCATAGGCGTAAGATCATAAAAACCTGTTCGAGATATTCCATGGGTACAGAGTACGTAGAATCTTGTTGTTACTTTTTCAGTTTATTGTAAGACTAAATATACGTCTTTGGATCGCAATGCCTATATAATTGGTTCTGTATTTTTCCATAGTTCAAAATACTCTTGAAGGAGAAGTACCTGATGAAGGTATGTATAGTAAACCAAATCATTCGAGAATGACTCCTAAGAATCTTTAGTCGTATTAGATTTTGCATTTCAAGTGCATTTTCTATGCTTTAAGCGTTAAGCTGATACTACTAAATTTATTTGAATCAAGATCCTCAATAAGCCAAAACTGACAGAATCATCACTCGTTTCGGCCTTTTCATCATCGTACTTTTCAAAGTTTACAAAGAGTATTTTTACCCGTAAAAACCGGCCAATTCCTCTTTGTTCATGTGATCGATATTTGAACTGTTTTCGACAATTCTTTTGATAAAAAATTATTTTCAATCGTTCATTTTCCATAGTCATTTGAGATGCTTGTAAAAAAGTAGTTCAATCTCTGCGGTTAATTTAGTGTTGTCATAACTAATTATTCAGAAAAAAAAATTTATTCGGCTATTTATGTTTGTTTAAAGGATAAAAGAAAATGCGGCCGCCTGACACCGCTATATTTTTCTGTTCTTCTAAATTTTTTTATAATCATATTTTTCTATATAACTTGTCACATTATTCTAATTCTATACGATAATTTTTTTTCTCTATTCTGACGATAACGCCTACTTCCGTTTATTCATTTTTTTTCTATTGTAAAGACGTTTTTTTTTTCTCCTATGCATCATTTCTAATTATGAATAAAAGTGAAGATTTAGTATGTCATATTTCTATTTTCACTATTATTTATGCTTTTTGAAGAAAAAAAACATGGTTTCATTTTTTTCTAGTAGTCAGATAATAATGAAGTATCGGGTATCGTTTCGGTGTGCAACAAATAGAAATTTAATATAATTAATTTTCCGTTCACCTTAATTATGCAGTGTTATTCGTATTAAGCAAAAATCATTTTAATGAATTGATTTACGATGTGTACTTCGCTAAAATTACTTGTTTTTTCTCTATAGGTCTTCGAATTTTATAGATTATGTTAAAAAATTTGCGCATTCATATAATCAATATTTGATTTATCGTTAAATTTAATACATTAGTATAGTACCTGTGTAGAACAGTACTGTTATTCTCTTTCTTTCGTTTTGTGACACTTCTATTTATGGTTGATAGATTATTTGATTAAACGTCATGTGAGATCATTTATCCATTTTTTTTCTTTTTTTTTTCGTTTTTTCTCTTTCATTTCTGCAGCCACTTTTGAGTAGTACTATATACTTTTACCAGTATATGAACAAGATGTCTACATGAGCTAATCAGACGAATAAATGACAGCTGTACATAAAAATACATAACACTATTGGTCGAGAAATAATATAGAACGAAAAACAAAATGAGAGGTATGGACTATAGTTAGAAAAGGAGAAAAAAAATGATTAGTATTAGGTAAAGCAGCTGATGAAAAAAGAAAACATATTTTGACCTTTAACAATTTTATTTGCATTTATGCTTCGTCATATTGATCATAAGTTCAAATAAGTCTGCTAGTGTTTCCAGTATAAACAGTTTTGTAATAGATAATTTATTTTATTTTATTTGTTTTAGATTGAGCTATTTTTGTCTTTTGTTTTAACAATACCTAGAATAAACAGGCTAAAAAATGACTCGTAGTTCAGGGGCATCAAAAGAAATCGACGTAGCAGGAGACTATTTGATGAAATTATTAAATGGAAAAATGAAATTTTCGGTAAAACAAGTTGATTTATTTAAACATATATTTAATGATGTATTATCGAAACGTTTTATGGGGCATTGGTTTCCAGGTAAAATAAATTCTCAATAAGACTTAATGATCTGCTAAAAATCTGAGTCATTTATTTATAGATCATCCTAATAAAGGAACAGCATATAGATGTTTACGATCAATGAACAATCGAATTGATACCGTACTACAGAAAATTTTTCACAAATCTAATTTTTGTTTGAACGATGTACAAGAAAATTTTCCAAAAGAATTTACAATTTGGATTGGTAAAATTTTTGAAAAATATTAAAATCGATTTAAAATTAAATGTTTTTTTTTTTGTTTTTTGTTACAGATCCCGGCGAGGTTACCATTCGTTTTGGTGAGGAAGGTACAACATGTGTACTTTATTCAAAACATACTCAAGAATTATATGGTGGAAGTGATGGTGAAGATGATCGATCCTCCTCTTCTTCAGAAGATGATTCAAATATTATAAAAGATTTACAATCGTTGACTATTACTGATGATACGTTATCATTGAATAATCAAAAATTAAAGTCTGGAGCTACGGCTAGTCCTATTTTGACATCATTTACTCGTAATATGTCATCTTTGTCAAGCCGTGGACCAAGTCCATCCGCATCAAGTATTTCATCAAATGACAGTACGAACACCACATCAGTATCACAACCTCGACGTCAACCACAACCATTATTCATACCAACTTATTCGTTTCTTCAATCAGATATTGTTAATAATAAATCAGCGTCATCGAATTTACAATTTTTAAATTATCCATATGAACAACAGTCGAACATTGACTATGTAACAGGTAAATTTTTGGGATTTGAAAAAGACATACGTAACCATAAGCAAGAGGAATGCGTACTGATTGCCATCTTTTGATAAAAAGTGTTTTAAATGTATAACAATATTGTTGTCTTTGCTTTTTTTGTAGGTCCAGATGATATACGTCATCAAAACGAACTCTTTGAAAATTTATCAGTGAATTCGTATATAAATTCGAATAGTGATCCATTACCTACAAACTATAATCTTCAAAATGGTTTTTATAATCCATCGAATTGGCATGATCAATCATTACAACAACAGCAACAGTTTTGGCCTCAAACATCAACTGATTATTCGTTTATGTATAATACCGAAGGACGATATTGATCTCTTTTTACCATTAAATCAAGATTACCTATGATCGATAATGAACGATTATTATTTTTTATACGTAAATCCCTTTCTTTTATGGTAAATTCCCTTCTATCGGCCTTTGATATTGTATTATCGTATTTTTTTTTTGTTTCATTTTTTTTTAAACTGTTCATAAATTATATTCCTTGTTGTCTGGTTGATAGAATCTCTGTTTACTTATAAAGTCATGGCTGAAAAGTATGTATACAATTATTTATGACTATTTTTAAAACTAGCACTTCCTCGGTTGTTTCTTTTAAAAATGTTTTTTTAACGGTTTACGTAGACGGGTATTTGTGCTAAAGTGATGTGCCATGTTATTTATTTGTATTATATACATCTCTGTTTTCTATTTGATTCTAAATCTGTGCACCACCACTACTATGTAATATATTTGTATATAAAAGTAAAGTGATTTTATCTCATGGAATAATCTTATAGTTTGTTCTTTTGACTAGAAATAGATGAATATTTTATGCGTCTTGCATAACCGTTGTCAAAAGAAGTCGATAACTATTTTCGTAAAATTTGAAAAATAGTGAACGTAAAATTATGCACTTGTTATAGAAAACAAACACTGAATGGGGTTTGTTTAATAGTTTAGAGAAAATATTCATATTCGCTGTTCCATTTCAGAAAAACCTCAAGAATTATATGTATGATTATACATATATACCTATGTAAGCAACAATGTTAAACATAGTAGTATTGTTTTTAAATCATGGGGTTGTAATTACTGCAATTGATACCGTATACTATACTACAAATGAGTTTTGTTTTAGTAACCTTTATAAAGTGAAAGCAGACTTTTTAGTTGTTAATGTGGTTATGTTTCGCTTGGTTATTTTTTTATCTTGTTCTGTTATATAAGAAAAATGTAGAAGTATGTATGTAGAAATATAACCATCATATGAGTCATATAATCTTAGCGTAATAGAAAAAAAAACAATAAAATAAAAATGTCGCAATACTATTTGATCCTGAATCGTGCATGTTTTATTTCTTATTTTTATTGAATGTTCTTGCGAAAAAAATATTTTTTTTGCTTAAATATTGAATATATAAACGACTTATATCTTGTTCTATTGATCGGTAAGAGAGATGACAACTTTCATCTCTCAATTTTACCTGCAAAGGAAAAAGAACCTTGAGATTTTCAATATTGTTTTTACACTTGAAATTTTTATCAATCTTCATTTTCTAGATTTTAATCAAGATTTTCAGATGCCGAACGAAAATATACAGTCACCGACGATAGTCATGCCAGTAAAATCTCCCTCGTCAACTGCAGGAAGTCCATCGTTTGTAAATAATATATCAACATCACCTTGGAAAATAATTGACACTACTCATAATCCTTTATCGTTTCAATCATTGATGGAAAATGATTTAGCTCAACATTTACAAAATAGTGAAGATAGGAAATTATTGCAAGAAATTCGGTATGTACAATGTGCGTATAAGATAAAAGAATGTTTTTGTAAGTATTACCGATTGTTTTTAGTCGTGCTACACCAATTGAAACGGAGGTTTCATTATTTGAATCGCCTATTGATGAGGAATTTTTAAATAGTTCTATACCTACGCTACCCGTAGAACAATCTGATCTAACAGCAGAGAATAATGATTATTTAGTTGCTTTGATGCTTCAACAAGAATATACTGATGAATTTAATGATATGGTAAAACGATATGAAACTACAATGAACAGAAATAGAAAAGGTAGATATACTTACTGTACGGTAATAAATATCAATTCCTTTTATGAACAGTTTATTATCTTGATAGTTAAATTATCGATGAAAAATTATATGCTTCTCTCAACACCGCAAACCAAAGATAGTAAATATGATGGTGAGGATGTGATAATTGCAAAACAAGAAGCATTCAGTGATAATGAAAGAGGTTTGTTGAGAAAAACATTGTCTTTTATTTTATATTAATTGAATACAATATGTTTATACTTTCAGAAGAAAAAGCACCATCATTCAATAAACGAGGAACATCTGGAAAGGGAGCATTTATGGTAACAAAACATAATCCAATTATTTGTGGAAGACGAAATGTTTCAAAAATAATGAATGTAGATATACGATCACTCCTTTATTTATTACTGTTTTTTTATATTTCTACTTTTATTTTAAGACTTTTCCGCCTGAATTCGATACTGGAGATGGTATAACGTTTGATATGAAATTATCAAATAAAGTTTATAATGTACTGAAAACTCATTCATATGCAGAAGAAAAACGGATGACAAAATTACACGATAAAGTTGAAAAAGCAACGGCCGTAAGTTGTTCATTCACACTATCCATGTTTAGATTTGCTTCACTGTTGAATTATTACAATCAGTTCTCGAAAATGAGAAAAGCTTATTGTTTGCTTCTGTTTTCATCCAATCTGTATATCAAGATATGATTGTGTCTATAAAATGGATTACTCTTGCAACTATTTGCTCTTCAAGTAATCGTGTTTTCTGTGGTTAGAAATTGACTGAAAATGTATGTGAAAGTAGTGAACTGTGTCAATCGATTTTATTGAACTATATAAGTAGAAGTTCTACTCATAGATGCAAACGTCCGTCACTTAAGAAAGAAAATATATATTTCTGAGAAAAAAATTTTTTTTATACATTTTACATCTCTGAATGAAACATTGTTTCATTTTAGAGTTTAGCATTTGATCCTAAAACTCGTATCATCTTGTATAAAATGTTGAATTCTTGTGTATTGGATGAAATTGGTTCGATTATAGCTACTGGTGAGTTTAAGATTATCTATTTTTTATTTTCATAACCATAATTTTTTTTATTATTACTCTACTAAGGAAAAGAATCTATTGTACTTCATGGGAAAGGTGGACGGACAGAAGAACATGATATACCATCAGAATGTGCTATTAAGGTGAATTTTTTTATATTTAAAACAATATTTCTAGACCAAATTAACATATATTTTTCAGGTTTTTAAAACAACATTAAACGAATTTCGTACACGTGAGAAATATTTGCGCGAAGATTATCGTTTCAAACATCGATATAAACATTTGAATCCACGAAAAATTGTTAAATTATGGGCAGAAAAGGTAAGCTCTTTTTCAATTATAAAAATAGTTTTTATTTTTGACAAATGACTATTTAGGAAATGTTCAATTTACAACGTTTACTTCATGCTGGAATTTTATGTCCACGACCTGTTTTATTAAAAAAACATGTTCTATTATTATCGTTTATTGGTGAAAATGGTGTTCCAGCGCAGCGACTTCGCGATCTAACATTAAATCAACAAGATTTATTAATTGCTTATCAACAATGTTTGAAGGTAATTATTGGGGAATTGAACAAAACTTATGTATTGTTACATTTCATATTATTTTCTTTTAGTTATTACGACAACTTTATCATGATTGTAAATTGATTCATGCCGATTTTAGTGAATATAATTTGTTATGGTATCAAAATAATATTTGGGTAATCGATGTTTCTCAAGCCGTTGAACCTTATCATCCAAATGCTTATGAATATTTACTTCGTGATTGTACAAATACTTCAAATTATTTTACAAAACATTCTCTACATGAAAAAACTAGGATTTTATCACCGGAAGAAATTTTTAATTATGTAACCGGTTTAAAGTTTGAAAAAAAGGGAGAAGAATTTTTAGCAGAAGTATTGCAATATGTTAAAAATGTTCGATTACAATCGGATGCTATCAAAGAAAAAAATAATTTTTCATTTGATTATTTTTTTAATAACAGAGATAATAAGGATGATTTAACTTCATCCAGTTCATCATCAGAAGATATGGAGAAAGAGTATGAAGAGGACGATGATGAAAATTATATTGATGTTAGTTCTGATGATGAACAACAACAACAACAACAACAAACAGCACAATCAAAATGTTTAAGAAAAAAATTGACCTTTCCTCGAAAAACAACAAAACATGTATATTTAAAACAGGTGATTTCTAAATTCTAGTCAACAGTATTGTTTTACTAGTATTAGAAAAATGTATTTATGAGCAAGTATGTTAGACAATTGTCTCTTTATTCTCATTTATAGTTAATTTTTTATGTAATAAATACGGTTCTTTTTTATTTTGATTGTTTTGTTTTCTTCCTTATTGGTTATTACATATTTTTTTTCAATATTTTTAAAAATTAAAAGGTTTTGATGCTATTTTCTCTTGCTTCTGTTAATATATGGTTGCATTTAATCTTTGTTGTTATTGGCTAACCATCTATGTCTTTTCTCAATAGCAAGCAGCATGGTAAGCAAGGATTTTTCCGTAACAAAGTACATCATAAAAAAAAACATTCTTGTTTAATAATTTGTAAATTATACAATCAACCTTCTTGTGCATTGGAGTTTGATGCAGAATTCTGCAAAGAACTTTAACAAAGTAGATGTCCGTTGGTTATTGATTGGTTGTTGCCTAAAAGCATTTTCCACTTCATCACTATCAAACAACTACAATTTGTTCAATTTTTTGTGTTATTGTAATCATATGTTAGGATGGGGACTAGTCCAAGATTCTTTCATTAAAGTTTATTATTTAGTAACAATTTATCCTCAATTATATCCGTTAAAGTGTTGAATTTTTCTCATTTCTAGATTATTATTATTATTTTTCCATTTTTCATCTTATAATCATTATTTTTTAATATGCCGGACGAAACAACTACTGTAGACGAAAAAGTTGTAGCTGACTTGAAGGCCGGTCATGCACCAGCACGTAAATAAAGAAAAGTTTTTATTTATAAACATCTTTACTGTTTTAATTTCATTTTTAGTAAAAGTTGGAGGTATGCGTGTGGCTCAACCACGTCGAACATCACAAAATGAAGATAAAGACAAAAAAGCGAAAGGAGCGCATGCTGCTGAAGGAGCGAGTGGTGAGAATGATGAAGAAGCCCAAAATACAGGTGAAACACCAGCTGAAGATGAAGAAGAGCAAACACAAGAAACTGCTATTTCACATCGTGTAGCAGGACAAATGGTTAGCGGTACGTTTGTTCCAGTACGTAATTTTGTTTTATATCGTCTTATATCTCTTTTCTACTATTCTTAAATGTTTTTCTGTGTTCAGGTTCAAGAAGCATTTCCAACTGAAGCAATGAAGCATATGCAAGAAAAACCTAAACCAAAACATGAATATCATGCCGGCTCAAAAGTTAATCAAACACATATTGTTATGCAACAGCCAAGAAAACAGTAAAGTAATAAATTGAAGAACGAGCGAGAGCAAGTGTAAAAGCAA
>CAJNOQ010000202.1:0-63625 GCA_905250885.1 Didymodactylos carnosus
TTGTTCCATGAGATCGAAATCAGGTGATGATCTAATACGTAAAACAACACTGTCCAAATTCTTCTTGAAATGATTACAGATTGCATAGGTGAGTGTACAACGTTCGCCAACTTGGATATCTCTTGGTGTTTCAGCAATTATGTATAAACCTTCGGGTGTTCTTAATAGTGTTGGTTCAGCAATGGCAAGACCAGATGTTGGATTTAATGAAAAACCAGTAGCTAACCATGTTGTGTATGGTTTCATTGTTGGTAAACTTAAACGTCCTTGTCCATTACGATCCAATTGGGTACGATTGAATACGATTGAACGATAATAAGATGCACGGGTATGCTCATCCAACTAAAATAGTAAAAAGAATACAATGTGAATAACGAAAATGAGACGAAACTTTTGAATGAATAAAGCTAACAGCAATATATTAACTTTTTTGATTAATAGATTAATAACAATAGCTTACAATATTTGATGGGATTACTAATGATGAATCGGCTTTTTTAAAATAATCTTCCAACATTAATCGAGCTGCTTCACGTGGGCATTGTTCTTTTGTTAAATATTGGTCACGGTAATTTCTGATTATATTGTAGTCCATATGATGCATTTCTTTTGGAAGAAATAATGATGAAAAATCAGTGACAAATGCTAATCCAGAGTGCTGAAATGAAAAGCCTTCGAATGAATCTCATCTGACTTTCATTATCTTGAAAATGTTGAAATGCTTACCATGAGTGTGAATGCTTCTCTCGATATCATACTGGTACGTTGACTCATTCTTTGATACCATTCTTTTGTACCGTATGCAGCTTGAAAATGTTCACCTTCAAACATTTGATTTTCAGGTTCGTCAGAGTGTTCTTCATTTGAATCTCGTGGCATCGACTGTGCGGATGCAAGCATACCGACTTGAACATTCCATTCATTTTCACCAACTCTGTATTGTTTATTGTTGTAATCGTATTTTCTACTTTTTACAACGTCTCTTAAATTAGACTTTTTATCAGCGTATAAATGTTCCATATTTCTTGTTATATATGCATCATCACCAGCGACACTTTTCAATACATCAAAACAACGTAAGCCAAATGCCATCTTTCTAAGAAATACTCGTAAGATATGTTCTTGATGATGTTTTCTTAGTCTTTCTTCTTCAGCAGATAATGGTCTTGGTTGTCTGGCTTCTCCACTGACTTCACGTGGCATCACTACTGGACTTGATGACGTATCTTGACCACTAATTGGCAGACCTTGGACAAGTGGGGTAGATTCATAGCTAATCATGTAACGTAATAGACGTTCTTTTGTGATGTCATTGGGTAAACCTTGTACAATGGCGTCGTATGAGATGACGTTGACACCAACTGTTGATTCCTAAAAACCAAAATGATGAATTAAAAACGAATTCCACAAAAGTTAGTTATTGCGTTGTGTGAAAACTAGAAGAATAACCGATCTTTTACAATTGTCAGATGTTTGTGAATTGAAAGTAGCAGATTCCGTTGTTCATCGTCATTCCTCTGAAGCTTACTGTGAGCACATCGAATCAAGAAACAGTCTGAGTACTGGAACTTGCTACTATAAGAGTCTGTTTATTTCAGAAACAAGCGATGCTCGCTCACAGTTAAGAAGGCTTTCTCCGACTGACTGTTAAAATTTCTGATAAAAATGGTTCTCAAAAAAAATCTTCTAAAGCCGCATCGTTTAACACTCTTTTCTTTAGTAGTAACTTTAAAAAATCTTGAAACTTACGGATAAACCATTGAATACTAAATCGAGTCTTGGTTCTCTGCGTCGGATGTCGTCTCTTGGTGTTGATGATTGATCGGTACCTGTTTCTCTTTCTCTTGTACTCATTGTCAAATTGTTGCGAAATAGACCATCAACAGAGAAACGATAGGATTCTGCAACACTGATACCTACGACTGGATTGAAACCATACACTAACAATGTTGAATATGGTAGCATTTGACGTGTCATCATGATTTCTAATGTTGAATTGAAAACACATCGAAGTGGTTTTGATGAATCTTCTTGTTCTGGTTGAATTGAACGTGGTGCTATTGTACAATATTTTGTGGGTTCAATGTTAAATGTGCCAGTTGATGTAATTTTTCCATTTGTCAAGACAACATAGGTCAATGGAAAGGTTTCATAACGTTTCATGGATTTCATTGGTAATAATTGAACGTAGAAATAGGCTGGTCTTCCAACTGTTGGCATCATTGTTGTGACGGGTTCCATTGTTGACGATGAACGATGACGTAAACCAGTTTTATCAGCAACGATCTCAAGTGATAATTTTGCACCAGTTTCACGACGTGCTGGAAGTGGCATTAATGCTACACGTTGTGTTCGGTATCCACGGTGTTTTCCATCTTCTCCCATTGGTGTAAGCTGGAAAAAGAAGAAAATACTAACACATGAACATTTCGTTGAGAAAATCTTCAAATCCATACCGTCAAATAGACTCCAATACAATTGGCTGGTATTTCAAAATTAAACAATCCGATATCGGTACGGTCACGTGCATATAGTTCACGGATTTCGATTGTCTTTGGTGCATCGGTCTCAAAAAGCATTGTGACATTAACTAACATTTCTTCAATTTTGGCTGGTTTTCCATCTGGACGTTTTGCTATTATCTAAAAAATAACAATGGAGTCTTAATAGAAGTTCTCTCAAAGTTTCATTTTTAACTTACTTCATATTCGTTTTTTTCACCAGCTACAAATTCTAATGGACGAATATCATAGATGACATCACGATTGAAGATTGGTATGATGTATTTGATGAAACGTTCTTGACCTAAAAGTTGTGCAGTAACACTAACGTAAACGGTAAGAGCCAAAGATCTGGTTAAATCAACACCGAATGTTTCCATTAAATCAAAATCCATTGGGACACGACCATTAACATCGATGACTTTTGTTCTTAGTCCTGTTGGTACTTTGAAATCATCTTGACCCATAACTCTATCTGTAGGTTCACCACTAATCAAATCTTGTTCTGTTATTTGTCCAATGGCGACTGTTGCACGTCCAAATATTGGTTTATCACAATCATCAGCAATTTCAATGAAGCCACGGAACGATTTTTCACTACGGAGTAAAAAGTGTGGAAAGAGAACTTTCATATCGAAGCCTGATTGTGTTGGACGACTGATTAATATTTCTACAGATGATGTGACATTTTCCATTGTTGCCGATACCATCCAGTTGCCTAATGTGAGAGTTTGAGATTGTTCAGGTAGACGATATTGGACAACATCGCTCAAACCTAAACAAAAGGAAGAATGTTATTAATCTTGTTCGACTATTTCTGTGTTTTTATTCACCATTTCGAATCTGAACACGTTTGAAATCAGCGACTCGTCTCATTCGGCTGTCCTACAAAAACAAATGCAACGTCGTCTCCTTTGTTACAAGTATTTTATCTTCAAAACAACTTACATAGATGTCAATATACAATTCACCGCTCTCGACTGGAATTAAATTTTCGTCTGTGGCTACAACACGAATTTCGACGGTATCATTTGGACGATATGTTGTCGATGTTGTTTGTACCAACAAAACGTATCGATCGTCGTAGGTGATAACATCACGACGTTCGGTAAATTTAACACCGCCGGTTCCTTGAATAATTAATTCAGCAACACCAACGGGGCACTGTTTTGGTAAAGTTAAAGTAACGTTTTGCGTTTCACCTAGAATACAGATAAAAATGAGAATTTTTGAAGTTACTGCAAAGTTTAAGATACTATAACGGAATGTTGCTTCTGCTTGTATTCTGGAAGAATGAGCTTATATCAAAATGCATTTCTTTTTACCTGGTCTGACCGTTGCCTGTGCTCGTTGACTAAATCCTTTATATTTTAATTCAAAACTAATTTCAGCTGGTTGTTGTACATTGCCAATTGTGATCGATATTTCATTGGTTGAATCAACTTTAAATAATTTGGGTAAGACAATCAAATAGGAACTACGAACAAAAATGAATATATAGAATACAAATAGTTATTTGCCGGAGATTGATTAAACGTACTCTGATGCCAAACTCCATTGAATATAACATAAACTAATTAAAAGAAGAGCGAACTAAAATGAGAAAAAGTAAATGATAAGACGTTAACATTCCTTCAAGTATGTATGAGGTTGTGATCCAGTAAGCGTTTTCACAAAACTACTGTCTTCTTTACTTGGACTGCACTCTACAAAGTGTCTTCAGAAGCGGTAGCTATCGCATAGAGTCAGTAGCCGAAGTGGACCAATAACCTGTAGCAACATTATCGCATAAAATTCTAAAAATATGGTACTTACTTTCATTGTAAATGTTGTCTGTAGATTATTAGACAAGAATATGATTAAGTGAGGATATGTGACAGCTTTTATAGTAAAAATAAGGCAAGGCATTTCTTTAGAAAAAAAGAGAGAGATCAAAAATTGTCGGACGGCGAGGAGATAAATTATTTTCGAAAGAATGGATTTCATAATGGATTTCATTTGAATATACATGATAGGCTTTGTTCGACTTTAACATGTTGTTTTGTAGAAATAGTTGTATTGTTCAGTTTACTGTTACTCGCTGAAGTTTGTGCGTGTTAGATTGTCTACATTTCCTTGTCATTATTACGGTAGAATAGACTAGCACAGTATAGTCTGTGGATGATGTCGTTGGTTTTAGCTATAGTATGTCAGGAATTTCAATTGATGCAAAAGTGACTTTCTTTACTTATTTTCGGCCCAACATAGTAACGTTCTCATCGACACTGGAGGATAATGAAAGAAAGCCTTTTCTGATGATCGATTAGTTTATAAAGTTTCACCTGGAGATTTCGGTAGAAAATTGTTGTTGCTAAGTTCAAAATTTAAAACATGTTTTTCACAGTTCAGTGAGCTGTTAAAGAAGCAGTGAAAAATATGTACGCGTATTAATAGTCAGTTCCTGCAAGATCTTTACTGCCCAGAGTAAGTAAATCGAGTCGAGCGACATCAGAGATAAAAAGATTAGCCCTAGGTTCTACCTCTTTTCGTTGAAAAGTTATTCAAAAAATATTGGCAAGTACCATATTTTGAAATGGATAGCGTCCATAGTCGGTAGTGTACTTTTCTGAAGAGATCCGTAACCAAGACTTTTTATGGAAGAAAGATTGTCAAAATATGAAGATTTTAGCTGTTGATAAACAACAATTCTATACTACTAAGTGTCCTTTCTCAACTCTAACTTGTTGTATAATGGCTCAGCCTAATGCTGCCATCCTCCTCCGTTCGGCTAAGCCGAATTTTTTTAGGAGAAAGTCTAAAAGTCTAAAAAGCGAAAAATTCGGCATAGCCGAACGGAGGAGGATGGCAGCATGAGGGTAAGCCATTATACAACAAGTTAGAGTTGAGAAAGGACACTTAGTAGTATAGAATAAATAACAAATCTCTAAAAGTCTAAACTGCCAATCACCACCATAACATCTACAACATCTAAAAATAGTATCTTCACACCTTCCTCACGTAAAACCATGTGAAACAAGACAAGAGTGTTTTTTCCAAAAGTAAAATTTTGGTTTCCCCTTTGCTCACTTTTATTTGTACGAAGCCAACTTTCATCACAAGCGGCTTAGGGCACGCTTCATTAAAAAAAAAGCTCCAAAACTACGAGTTTTTGGACTCGAAACTACGAGTTCGGACTCGAACTTTATTAATTTTATATGCGAGACAAAGTAAATCTTATTTTCAAAAAATCGAATTCAGGTCTCACTAGGTTAGCTAGAAAACTTTTGTATGTTCTGGCCACATTGACATCTTTGAGCGTGTTTTCTCAATCAGGATTTTTGATTAGCCGTGAAAGAGCAAGTTTTACAAAAGAAAATCTATCTCAACTGACATTGTTAAAATGTAACAGAAGTTTACTTATGTAACTTTTTCTGTTATAACAAGATTAATGTGTTATACGGACGAGAAGAAAAAAGAAATATAAATAACGATAACGAAAACGTTTAAAAAAGTATCGGACTCGATATGATGCATAATTTCGCGCATTTTGTCAAGATGGATCTAAAAAGATTTTTAAGATTGAAAGAACAAAAGGTTACACTTTAAGATTCTCTTTTGACTAGTAGTCTCGGTAAAAGAAGACTCCATGTTCTCGTTGCTCTCCTTCTTCGGTGT
The DNA here is from genome assembly GCA_905250885.1 of Didymodactylos carnosus. Taxonomy (NCBI): domain Eukaryota; kingdom Metazoa; phylum Rotifera; class Eurotatoria; order Philodinida; family Philodinidae; genus Didymodactylos; species Didymodactylos carnosus. Next base: position 6,156 of record CAJNOQ010000202.1, read on the forward strand.
GCCCTTGCATACGATACAAATGAAAGTTCCACATTATCATTCATTTTAGCCATAAGTATGAGGAGATGGTTAATAATCGCATTAATACATAATAAAATTCATTTTTTTCATTGTTAATCGAACATTTAGTTTTATTTTTGCAAGTTTTTCTATAGTATTTTAAAATCTCTATACTTCTTTCTTTATTAATTGTGCTTTATTGTATTTTTAATGAAGTAAAACAGTTTTTAATGTGATTTATATTTCATAGTTCAAATAGAAATAGATATATTATTTTGTTAGTATTAAGTAAATAACTAAATATCAGCAGTTACAGCTATGTATCCATCCATAACAATGAACAATATGTGTATAATTTGTATTTCGAAAGTTTCGAAGTTGAAATAATTAATCATCAGTCAACTGCTTGTTCATAATGATCAAACTTCGAATTGACATTTGTATTTAAACCAGTTTAAGTTTATTAACTCAACAATTAGATAATGACGATGATCAGTAAACTAGAAATATAAATTAGAAAATAACAGAAAAAGGGAAACATCAGAATCAAAGAAAAGAAAAAGGCTAATTGATTTGTTCTATAGAATTAAATTAGTTAAAGTTAAATTGTTGTTACCTTCAACATTGTCCTTCATTTTTTCGACAGGTATGTCATCCGAAATTTGATGATTAAAAATGTTAAAGACATTTTGTTGAATTCATTGCATATTGTTGTGACATTTATAAGTCTTCACTTCTGCTGAGTAAAGAATATTTTCAAGTTTTATCATTATCGTTATTTATTATTAAATTGAGACTAAATGATTTCAGTGATTATGTTATATCTTAAGAATTTTAATATTCTTTTCTTTCAGGATGCTATGTCTGTCATCAGGTAAATTGAAAACATTCTAAAATAACCTTCAATTTGTCTAAATACAATCAGTTGTGTTGCATATGCAAGTATTCTCTATTTGTCAATATTAATATTAATAACTAATTTATTTTCAACGTCAATAGATCGTCGTCCTTTTTAAAAGGCAACAAGTATTTCTTTATTATCATATATTCAACTTGAAAAAGATCCATTCTAACAAATTAAAAAATATACATTGAAAAGTCAAGATTCTTTTATACATTTCATTTTCTATTTCAAGTAAAATAATCTATCCGTCACTTCTTAGGTTAAAATAGACATCGGCTTTTGTCGCGATGTTTTGCACTCACTGCACACGTAGAAATTGAAACATTGGAGAGTTCTGAACGACATGGTTAATAAAATGAGATATTTTTGCAGAGAGTGTAAAACGATTATTTACTTAATACCAACAAAATAATATATCTATTTCTATTTGAACTATGAAATATAAATCACATTAAAAACTGTTTTACTTCATTAAAAATACAATAAAGCACAATTAATAAAGAAAGAAGTATAGAGATTTTAAAATACTATAGAAAAACTTGCAAAAATAAAACTAAATGTTCGATTAACAATGAAAAAAATGAATTTTATTATGTATTAATGCGATTATTAACCATCTCCTCATACTTATGGCTAAAATGAATGATAATGTGGAACTTTCATTTGTATCGTATGCAAGGGCACACTGAAGAAGGAGATCAACGAGAACATGAAATCTTCTTACATAGATTGTAAGAAGTACTTAGTCCACAGTGGCCATTCCCTATGCATAATTTCGTTGATAAACTCACTGCTATCTGTGTTTGTTCTAGCCAAATTCTTTGTAAACGAGCTTCACAGCGTGACTGAATAATTTCCGAATAGTTTCAACTTATTCATTGAAGATTTTCAATACTGATACATAATCATTATTGGTTATTGAAAAAAATGTCACGTCGAATTTCTAAAGTTTAAACTTCATAATATCGAGATAATGACCGAAAAATGTTGCACCTAATGTTATTAATTTCAATCTTATGAAGCCTAATTTTCTAGAATCTCGATTATGTTGTTGTTGTTTTTTTTATTGTTTCTTGCCACTATAAATATAACTTTTGTTTACAACAAGTATATTACATACAAGATAAACAAAGGTATGTTTTCTAATTTTGGTGAAACTTGAGGTTATTATTCTGTTTTACATATTTTGTGACTCTCCATGAAAATATATGATGAAAATTATTAAAAAAGAAATTTTCTATCAACTAAATAAATATTCAATGCATTTTTCTGTTGACAAAAAAAAAAAGAGGCCAAGTTATTGACTTTCCTATTATTACTCATGTTCTGTTTTAAAAAAACTAACAACATTTTTTCAAGTCAAGTAGCTTTTTTGAATTATAGTGTTTATAAATTTTTCTCTCAATATACGATTGTTTTTACTTTAAGAAAAAGAAAAAGAAAAAAAAACCCATAAAGTTATTTTATTAGTTTTAAATTTTATTTTAATTTTAATCATTATATGGGATCAACTCATCACTTTTCCCAATCTATAAGGTATGGATTTTCTTAAAGTTTTATAAACTTCACTGTCTACTTGTATTGATCAATGTCACCAGAAGTTATTGTCGTTTTTTCATAGAAATCAATTTTAATATTCACATGTATGAAATATATTTGTCATTTGTAAACTTAACACCTACTGTGTGAGTATGTGTACCGTATTTAATTCTGTAACATAGAAAATTTTAATAAGTTTTTTTTTTCAAAAAAAAAATTGTATAACTGTAATCATATCCAGCCATACGGCAATAACGACAAAATTATTTTACCATATGTTAATTTTCATACCATCATATATATATATATATATATATCATAAATAAAACTATATTCTTCTCACATTAGAACAAAAAATATGTAAAAAAAAATGTTTCATTTGTACATATTTTCCTTTTGTTCATTATCAAGTATTATAAGTTAGAATACTTTTTTACAGTACTGAAATAAATAATCGCTCAATTGTTCGTCCAACTAAAATGTTTTCTATTTAAAATAGTTGAATATTTTTTGAGATTGATAACTGTGACGTACGAAAGTTATTGTACACATCTTAAGAAGGAAAGTCGTTATACATACTGAATTCTCGTTTTGTAAATATTTCAATCGAAGTAGTAGTAGTGTATTGACACCTGGTTGTGAGAAAGTTATCTTCTTCTGTTCAAGTTTGATAATTATTTTCAAGGAACATTTCAAGCATAAGAAGAAGGACATTGCTTTCTTTTGTCCAGGTGACTCTTCTTCTTTATTGTAAGTATAGTGAATAGATCCGTTTAACAGATGTAATTGTACTTGATGTTGTTAAACGATATATCCTAGTTTTTTTGTTTTATTTTCATATTACCCTGAACATATCTGATTATCAAACAGTGAAAGAAGATCTTTTATCTCAAAAGTAAAAGAACTCTCATACATATAATAGTTCCTCGATTTTTTTTCATTAAATACTAAAGATTATATAGTCCATGCCACATTATTATTGTTCAATTAATCAGAGTCGAAAACGAGTTAAAAAATGTTTTCCACCACTATCACATACGACCGAATTCTATCGTTTCTATGTGTGTGTTCAGGTATGGATTACTATCTTTAAGTTCTATTATCAAAATCAAAGATATACAGCAACCTTCATTTCTTCACACTTTAATCTGATTTTTTTTTCTCTATTTAATATTAATACTACGATTGCGTATAAAGAGGAATAATGAATTGATTGTGATTCGAGATTAATTTCAATAATGAGTCTTTTCACAAGTGAAGGAAATCTTAGACTTGCAGATGTATGATAAAAATTGCACTATAGTTTCGATATTTTGAAGCATCTCAAAAAATTATAGAAAAACAATATCAATCGATATTGATAAGACTAATATTAGTCATTTTCATATTCAAGGCGAATCGGCTTAGAAATTTTATGTAGCGAAGATATTGAACTTTTGGAATATGAACCGAATACAAGCTTTTTGTTTAAAGAATTTGAAATTAATTTTTCTTTTTTTTTTATTATTTTGATAATAATCATACAGGTGTAGTACTTGTTGTACAAGATGAAAAAGAAAAGGGTTCATTCATACTTTCTTTTTAATATACATATATTGCATATATATATATATATCGTGCATAAGCCATTATTAATTGAATCTTCACACAAGAATGAACATTCAACTACCTTTTCGAATATGACATGAACGATAGGGGGATAAGTTAACTTACATTATACGTTTTCTACTATTTAAATCTATATTTCCAAGTCCAAGGTGATAAAATATTTTAATAAGGAAGAAAAGCTAATCGTTATATGAGAAAGGATTGACGACCTCAATTAATAGCATCGTTTAACGGGAAATTATGCAAGTAAAGTATATTATTTATAAAATTTTATGTTTTAAATCAGCTTTTACAGTTATCAGATAGATAAGCATAAAAATACATCAAGTTCAATGTTTTCTTAGTCTACTCGACTATGACGGTATATCTAGTAAAAAAATGACGATTCTTCATTTCAAAATTCAAAATAAAAAAGAAAGTGAGTATCTATAACTTAAAAAAAAGACACATTGTTTAAGCACACTAAACAATTTAGATATTATTCAAACGTAAATATTGTTCAATTCCATTTATGCATACAATAGATCATAAAAATAAAAACCTTGTAGTAAACATATTTGACTGACATATCACTATATATTGTGGGTGTTCTATATACTTTATATAATCGTTCTTCGACACTCTAATTACCTAATTTTCATGGTATACCGTTAGAAGTTTAGTAGACACATTTTCGTTTGATCATGTTTGCTAATATAGAACTTCCTTGAAATTGACCGTGTTTATTTTTGTTGATCAATTATGCTGTTACTGATACACAAAACGTGTGAATGTCTGTTTTTTCCATTTATGGATAATAATATGTGTTATAGAATTATGTTGGTAAATACCATGTGCTATTTAAATGGATGAAGACCTTTTTCTTCTTTCAAGTTAATGGCTTTTTGTAATTTAGACTATCTCTTTCCAATGGTGACATTCTTTTTTTTTTCTTTGACTCATCCCTTATTCTCTTAACATTTTTAATTACCCATTCGATGTACATGTAAAATAATGTCTCTATGTGTAATTATTAACGATGATGATGACGGGAGGTTGTTGTGTCTACTTTTATATTTGATCTATATAAGAAGAAAAAGGTATTCGATCATCATTAAAACGACAACAAACCGTCAACAACATCATCATTACCATTTAATATTTGTTTTTGTCTATATATAATCAATAAAGAAGGTGGAAGAAAAACATATTGAAGTTAATGTAAAGTTGAGCAAAGTGTCATTTTTTTTTTTTTTTTTTTAATTTTATTTTGTGTTGTGTTTTTTGGTAACTCAAGGTAATGGACTTTTTCTATGTTAAGGTTACCTAGAGTAAAGAAATGAACAATTTTTTGACTTACACCTAATCATGCATACATACATAAAAAATATAAATATTTCTGCACTTATTAGTATTTATCTGATTAATTAATGCCGTTGTAAAACACAATTTTCCATATATGTTTATCTACAAGTCATTGTTTAAAGATAATAATTTTTCCAACTTATTAGTGAAAACCTAAGACTACTGATAGTATTATCAAATCAACTGTTATTATGTATTATCTAGATCTTTTCTCTATTAAATAAAACTTTATTCAACATCAATCATACGAGGTTCATAAAAATTGGTATTCCCCCCATATTATTAACTTTAAAAAGAAAAAAACGAATTCATTTTAAAATGAAGATATAGATTGTAAATAAGAAAATTGCTTTATTTTTCTGTTACCCACTATAGACAAACACAGTGAAAAAGTAATTACAACATTAGATTTATCGTTATAGTTGATGTCAAATAATGATAAAGTCAAATGAAGACGCGTGTTTAAATCTAGGTTGACAAATATATATATAGAGATACATATACATATATATATATATATTTGTATGATTTTCAAGATATTGATATATCTAACACGATGTAATTTCTTGTCTACATGACATCATGATCAATATCTGAATTAACAAAAAAAAAGTAAAAAAAAGTTTTTTTTTTTTCATAGAGGAAAAGAATAAGATACAATATACACATAACGATCAGACAAAGTCGATTGTTTGTTATGCCGAATTTTGTCGACCGAATCCAAAAGATTAGCTACGGAAAAACTTGAAAATAAACTAAGTTAATTGACAATATTAAAGTAAAATAATCATCAAATATTTGTGTATATATATATATATATGTACAGAAAGAAAAAGAGAGAGAGAGAGAGAGAGAGAGAGAGAGAGAGAAAATCTAATAAATTCTTTTTATGCAAACTACTCTACTATACATGAGATATTAGAACAATATTCGACTTATTAAAATATATATATATTTATTTTTTGCTTGATTATATATTTAGTGTAAGTTTTTCTTCTTTCTGCATAAAAAGCATGTTAGTGTTAATGTAATATTGATAAAGGTATGTGCATTTTATGAATCATGAAGAATAAGTTTCAGTGATGAAATACATTTGAACTGTGATACTTGGATTACTTGATAAATCTGTTAAGTCTTCTATCTATCTAAACATATTTCTTAGGCCTCTGTTTTACTTGTACGAGAAAATACATTATTATATATTCTAAGAAAAAACTTGTTGGTTTCATGTCTATTTGTTTGAGAACATTTGTATTAGAGAAACATCGGAATCGAACTTTTTTTCGCTACACAGTCTATGCTAAAGAAAGGAAATACTTAAGAATTACAGCCACTTATGGGATATGATAAATAATTTAGCTTGCAATGTTGAGTCATTTAAGAGTTATAAATAGTGAAAAATGAGGCTATGTTTAAGATTACTATTTTCTCGTTTTTGGTGATTATTACAAAGACCGAGTGTCTTTTTAAACTGAACTAGATAAATAAATTTAAAAATTTATCGTGGTAAGTCTCGACTTTTCTCTCTTTGCATATACTTGCAAAGCTACTCTTTGCATAAACTACATATATTTTAAGTTAAACAACAAAAAGCACTGAGTTATTGCTACCAGAGATGTAGAATGTACTCGATAATGCAAGTGAATCTCAAAAATAGTCTTAACTAATTTTCACATTTTTCTTTGCGCTTTCAGAAAAAAATTTTTTTCTAGCTAATGTTAATAATTCACCCTGTTGAGTGATAAACCTACTAATGGGAAAATAAGTTGTATATTTATTGGTACATTTTTAAGATTTTGTAGGATAATACCTGTAGCTTTCTAAGACGAAATTGCGCAGAGTCTTATGCTACAGAGAATAGTCTATTCCACGAATCTACACTCAACGACAAGACCGTTACCCTTTTGATGTACAGCTACAATAACTTCTGTCCCTATGATTTCAGTATGTGAGTTACAAAGGATCACTAAGTATAGATTTTTTTCTTCATTCCAGCACATGCAAACTTTTTGGACTATGCCCTATAACGACAGTAGAAATAATAATAGAAGGTGAGATGAAAATACAACGACATTGTACTTTTTATGATGGTTAAATTATTTCATCCGCTAGGCAATGGATAATATCATCAGGTTTTTTAATTAAATGAAGCGAATATGTATAATGCATGCAATCAATTGGATTTAAACATTAAGAAGCTTTGCTTGTAAATATTTTTAATCACGTGGATAGAAACGAGGTGTAAAGAAAGAAACGACGATAAATTAATATTCTTTTGTAAATGGTAGCCAAAAAAAAGTTGAAACGCAGTTATATACCAGAATGAAGTTGATTTACGAATCAAGGGGCGAACATTGTTTTTGTGCTCGGTTTGTTTATGCGACGATTTAATATTAAAACTAGATTTCAAAGTGGCTGACTCATTCTGACAGATATCGCTTGCGACATGCATTTTATACGTTTATGTACAAAATACATAGAATACTATATAGTTTTGACAGACGACAAGAATAAATATTGTTCAAGGATCTTTTTCATAAATTCAAATAAATGTAATTCTTCTACTATCTCAGTAAATAGATAATAGTAAAAAGCTAAGGTCTTTCTCTTAAACAAACTGGACATCTATTAAAAATAATATTCTTAATCTAATTAAAACCGGGCTCAGTTCTTTTTTTCAGGCGCAAAAAGATATTTTTTTCCGAATCAAGCGGTTTGAAAATAGTTCGTAGAATTGTTAGAGATGAAACATTTTCAAGTACATCATGTAATAAACTGCAACAAAATCATCTATTTTTGTATTTTTGATAGATCAAGTTTTCAGATCTTTTTCAAAAAGATTCCAGTGAACTGTGTTTGTAGATGCCATGAAATAATTAAGTCTTCTACGTACGAGTGTATATATATTTTGTTAAAAACAATTGTCTATTAAAATCTTTTAATAAAGATCCATCGAAAACCTGAATTATCAAAAATCAAAAAATGAACGATTCTATTGCAGTTTTTTACGTAATGTATTTGAAAATGTTTCATCTCTAACAAGTCTATCAACTATCCTATTTTCAAACCGTTGATTGTCGTAAAAACAAACTGGCTTTGATTAAAATGTTCAAAACTTTACACGTATGAATCCGAAAATTGAACGTAAATTGTTCTAAATATCTGCATTGAATTAACACTATCTACTTTATCACTTCAAGATTATTCTTGATTGATAATGTCTTGAATGATATGTAGTGTCAGAAATTTGATAAAAAAACTAGGAAAAATTTGAGATCGATTATTGGATAAGTGTTACGTGATGAGAGCATGCTGATGTGTTCACGGTCACTATTAAAGAGAAAGAGAGAGAATTAAAGAGATAGTGTCCTCCTGATTCGTCTCTAATTTATTTGTAAGATCAACCGACATCAAAGAATAACATTGAAAATGGGTATGAGTGTATGAAATGAAATAATTGAATCGTTAGACAACAATATAAACGATTGAACTTAAAAAACAAAGGATTACATGCTCTTCTTTTTTTTTTTTCTATTACGATTATTATTATTTAAATATCGTTGACCGATTAAGACGTAACATAACGAATAGATACCTCGATTAATAATCCCGTGTCATCAAGGTGATTTATTTTTCTCTATCCAAAAGAATAAGACAGTATAAGATGATGTTCTATTGTTATTATCCAAAAATAAATCCAATTGATTATGATTATCGTGTTCTCTCTTCCTTTCTCTCTTTTTCTCCTGTCTTATACGTCAAATTTCATTATATTATTTCAAAATCATTCAGTCATTGACTAAAGATAGTGATGTAATAACACCTCGCTTATTCAGCTGTATCGTACGTACAAGGAAATAGGTATGCATGTGCACACATACACATGTAAAGATAATGTATCAAATATTTGATACAAAATGAAACAAAAAATTTGATCAACAAAATAGATAATCATTGATGATGTTGATAATAATTGTCATTATATTTGTATTGTTTCAATTCTCGCCGATAGGAAGAATTTGATCGATTTATTCATCGAACACGACATTTCACTTAGTTAAGACTAGAAGAAAATGTTTAGTTACGAATATGAGTAAGATTTGTCTAAAATGAATAAATTAAAGATTAAAAAAATATTTCATCATTCTGGTAAAAGATATTTTCTTTTTTTATCAATCTTTTTTATCAAAAATATATATAAGTATAGAGTACATATAATTCAACGTCTCATATATTTCACATGTTTTAAATCCTGTTTTGTAGATAAAAAAAGAATAAAATACGTATTGATATTTTATCTTGTAAAAAAAATAAAAACAATCATCTACGAATTGATACTTGTTTAAGGTAGCATATAAACTACGTACGTTGTGGCGCAATATGTCGATGTATTGCATTTTTACTATTATCTTATATTGACGTATTTACTTTTAAACAGAGTAATATTTTAAAAAAATCTTTTTTTCAAATTACTTTATTTTGTGAAGACTCTTCTTATTGAAATGATGAGTATAATTCAAATACGTCATTTAAAATCTTGTAAACAGTTGGTTCAATAGCAAATGTTTATAAGCGAAAATATTTGACATGAATATAATTGTTATGAGTTTAAAATTAAAAAATTAAAAATGAGGGAGGTGTTACTATTTTGATTTACTGGCGCGTAAAATATGGTAACAATTTTTTTATCTCTTAATGAAGCGATGGATAAAAGAAAAGAAGCAAAAACTCTAATTTCTTTTAGATAAAATCATTCTGTATGAAAAAAACATGGTAAAATAGATTATAACAGCGACTAAAGATGATTATAGTGAAAACATGCAAAATGAAATTATTTTAAAATTAGATTTTTTTTTTTGTAAGTGTGAAAACTAATTTGTGTGTAGGATAGGATGTAGGCGTCAATTTAATATAAAAAGAAGTGTTTTTTAATAATTTGTATCTCACAACTTTGTAACGTTGTTTTGTTGATTTGTCTATACATCCTCGTATACATTGTGTTGAGTAAAAGTGGATATCGATGAATTTTGAACAATAATAGCGATATCTATTGCTTCTGGTAATATAATAACGTTTGTTACTAATATGTAATTATTCTGCTTTTGTTATTTTAAATCGAATAGAACTGTAGTATGTAGACAAACAAGAGCGGTTCATTTGGTTTTTTTTTTGATGGTGAATAGGCTGAGCATCCGTTTAGACTTTAATCTATTTTTCCTATTTTGAAGATATTATGTGTATATGTTATGCCTAAAAACACAATCATCATATTACGTTTCATATAATCGAACAAGATGTTTAAACTATATAGATAAATGTAAGTACCATCTATGTTGTTAATTCTTCAGCAGAGAAAATTTGACGCTTTCTTCCCCTATAATCTAACTTAGATTAGAAACACCGATAGATAGAATCATTTAAGATAATTTAAACCACCAATTTTTACATTTAACCTCTTGCGTACATAATTTCATCGCAATTCTACAATTTTGACTAATTTTATTTTCATAGATAACTTTCTTTAAAAAAGTACATTTGTCGTTTATACACTATTAGCACATTATTTTTGTTTGTGAGATAATTCTAAAGTAAATGGAAGAGTATTTAGTTTTCGTCGAACAAGTTATATTTTAAAATTTCTTTTGTGCATATCAAAAATTTCAACTTAGCCATCTACATATAAACGATACTCTTTTTAATCGATTGTTCGTGACATTTTCCCCCTATCTATTAATCATCAGCTTTGAGTGACAGCTGAAATTTAAATTATGTCATGAAAGAGTTCAATTGTACACTAAATATTTTAAAATTTGGTGAGAAAACATTCATTTAGCTTCGGGTATTTTATATTGATGATCTTTTTTCTAATTCTTTTATACATTTTTTCTTCTTCAGCCATAATATATTCATTCTCTAACGGCGAAAAATGTATGAATGTAAAGAATGTCAATCATCAATTATTTCCTCTTATATCACTTACTGCTATAACCGTAACTTATTATTTGATATTAATCAATATCATTCAATGCGACGACAACGATTTTTGAATAAATCTATAATAGTGACAATGAATCGAATAAATACTTGGCTAAATCGAGGATTATTTTCACTTTTTTTAAATATGATATTACTACGATATTCTTCAATTACTTATTTACTATCAAATTTATGTATATTAGTTAATAATGATAATACATTCTTACCCGATCGATATTCAAAAGTAATTTCTAAAACAAATGAGCAGAATGAGTGTATGAATTATGTACAACTGATAAATACTGAAAGCACACAATATTCAAATCAATATTATTCTAAAACGATTAACACTCAATTCAGATATCCATCGTTTCGTTCAATTACTTGTATCCTACTTATTCTAATGTCAAATTTGACTCAAAATTCATATGCTTTACCAATTTTTATCTCACAACAGCAGCAACAAAGTAAGTACTGAATTCATAAAATAGAAAAATGATATTAAACGTATCCTGGAATGCGAACACGCTTTTTTTCTGCTATAATCAAATAAATGTCTACATCTTAGTATGTAGTATGTGGAGTAGAGTGTTTAGTTTTGTTTTCATTTTGACATCTTTCGACTTGAAAGATAACTTGTTTTAAGATACCATAAATTAGAACTCTCTCGATCATTTTTTTCTTCATAATACATTTGTCTTGAACTCGGTTTTTTGTTTCAGACAATTTCAATCCGTCACAAAATGTATTTATTCAACAGGAAAATTCTCATGTTCGATCGAATAATTATCCCTATTTAAGTAATCAATATCTCCCTCAAAACAGTCAACAAACGCATTTAAACACTTATAAAGTATACAAACATCAACCAGTTTTAAACCAAATACCACAATATCCAAATGTCATCCAACCACAACAACAACAGCAGCGTCTTCGTGTGCCATCGTATTCAAATGGTGGTTTAACTCAAATACTCGATCAAACAGCTTATAGTCAGAATAATGTCAATAATAATATTGGTAATTCGAGTATTATTCAACAAAATATACAACAAGTCACTAATAATATTCGTCGTGAAAGACAACGACGAGCAATGATAGATAAAATGCTTATTTTATTTGATGACGATGGTAAGTCTCTTTCCAGTTGCGGATATGAAATATACAATTATGAAAATATTTTCAGGTAATGGTCAATTAGATGCAAATGAATTTTTTTCAATGTCCTTACGTACAAATATGTTTCCAAAATTTCATAATTATTTAAAAGTAAACTAATCGTTCAAGATTCGTTTGCACAGTATTGAGTATTATAGTTCTACATGTAAGTCTTCTATTTGTTTATAAAAGCACTTTTTTTTATTGACAATTGATTCCTTTCAGAGATATGATTTGAGAATTATCCATTCCATGAATGTATGGCTGTAATGTGCAAGATGAGTTATAAGAGAAAAAAGAACTGTGTATGTGTGTGTGTATGTGTGTGTGTGTGTGTGTGTGTGCGTGTATTTTAGTATGGACGAACGAAAACGAAGTAAGAATTTTTGTCAGTAGTCTTCATATCCATTATGTTTAGTTTTATTTGCAGATCACCGTTATATGTCCCAAATAATTCATTTAATGGTGCTTCAACGTCTTCATGTGTTTTGTCTTCGATATATGAATCTATTTTTATACATCAAGTATAATGTTCTGTTCAAATTTAGTTTAAATTGTGTAAATTATAAAAAATTGTTTCATATTTAGTCTTGAATAAACAAAACTAGTTACATTATTCTTATAAATTTTTAAAGTAATGACAACACAAATATCTAATTTGTTTAAAAATTTCGAGAAACATTTATTTTGTAATAACAAAACTGAGGATGGTGAGATCGATATCGATATTTTATGTTTTATCCTAATTACCAATCACATGCAGTGCGGAGTCATGACTTATATTCCAAACGGGATATTTATCCCGATCGGCCTATACGATTATCCCGATTGGGCTATAAATCCCGATCGGGATGATTTATATAGCCTGATCGGTCTATATAATCAATCAATCATTTTTCTGGCCTCCGCTTAACAACCAAATAAAAAACGGACAATGCCATTTGAAAGAGGATTCAAAACTGATTCAGATTCCATGGGGATCGGCTAGATGCATTGTTTGGGGTACTGCATAAAAATTCGATCAAAAATCGCGTATTTTGATCGAGATATAAAATATATCCGGAACGGGCTATTTTTGATTTTTTTTTGAAAAACTTTCGTTTTGGAAAAAATAAAAGCTGATTACTGAAATCCCAAACCGCCATCGGATAGAGCACTCAAAACTGCATATGAATCCATGGGGGTCTCCAAAGTATCGGATGATGCTAACCTACTATCCATTTCAGTATATAATGTCGCTGACTATCGTTTGAATAACTCCAGAATGAAGAGAGATAGAGACCTGCAGTTTTCAGCATTTTGTAGAGCAGGCTTTACTGCATCTTTTGACATATGAAGGCTTTTACGAATTGGATTTCCAGGTGGTGCTGGAAAATTTTTTTAATTTTGACTATTTTCATAAAAAATTAAAAAATTTCTAGAATGATCATTTCACATGTTATTACTTTAGTTTACTGAAAGAGACTTTTAAATCTCACTTAAGACGATTAGCGGAGTAATGTCCTCCTACATTCCGTGTACATTTGGGATTCATTCTTAGGAGGTGTGTCGCAAAAAAGTGTTATAATGCAATTAATGTATCAGACTGAGCACAAAATGTCGTATTTCCCGATACATTATTTCGTAGATTGCTAAGTTCATCTGCCCAACGAATAAGACTTGTTTTAATGATCTCGTCATTACTTGATCATTAATTTGGGACAAATTAAGAGTTGTGATGAGTGTTAGTTAAAGATTTCTTGTGCAGATTAACATGCTTTTAATAGTGTACACAGCCACAGAATGACGATAAAAAACACAATTTAAGATTTGGCAGAAATATCTTCTGCAGTTGTGAGAGCTGCGCTGTAAAACACTTATACACAGGTACGAATTACGTTGTCAAAAGTATTTTTGAATGGTTCATCGCTTCCGGAGTCTGTTTCTGAAAAACACTTCAGTATTCCACTTGAGTGAATTTTTAAGAGAAACATTAAGTAGTGCTTAAGGGACACTTAAGTTTCCCCTTGCGTTTGTCATAAGAACTTAAGTTAAACAGGAGTCATGCAGTAAAAATCATTCATATTTTAACAAATTTTATTATAAGAATATTTTTATGAAATTTTTTGAACAAAATACTTCTAAAATTATTTTCTATTTAATTATTGTGAGTTTGGCTACGAAAAAACGTAAAATATAGAATTGTAAATAATTTTTCACTTAAAAAAGTAAGTGAAAATTTGAGGGTGATCGAGAAGTCCCTTAAGTTAAGATGCTTTCGAGAAACTCACTTAGCAAAAAAATCTTACTTTTTTCAAGTTTTTTTGAGATATCCCATGTACTAAAAATCGGCAATTAATCGTGAAAAATCCCAGGATTAATCGTGCGCTTAATCGCGCCTAATTGTCGATTTTTTTCTAGGTACTACATTCGAATCTATCTTAGGAAATACATATTTTTTTCTGTTTTTTCATTGTTTATAAGGTACTAGCTGAAGTACTCGGCGTTGCCCGGGAACTACAACGCTGCTTTGCTTATGAAATTTGTTGGTAGAGCAGTTGGAAATAAGTATTTGTAAATCGAATATAGAACTGCTATGAATAGCTGCTTTGCTTCTTGTTATTCGTCGCCCGTGAAATAAATTTGAAGGAATTGATGCTTCTCATTCGAAAGTGGCAACAGGAATCCCACACGATAATAGAGTTGACGCTGAACCTTGAAGGTGGGCATGAAATCTGGCTCGCATACTTCATTTGACGCGCCAAAAGAGGTCATCTGAAAGCAGGAGTAGTACCTTCTGATGTTTTCCAGAAAACGCTTTCACCTGGATCCTGACATCAATGATTCTAGTGGTTCTGGAGGAGGCTGGACTGATGGTAAGCTCACCTTACCACCGAAGCAGCACATGCCTGGCACTTCTTCAGTCCACGGGAGAACACCACAGTATGAGCAAACGTTGTTCATTCGTCCGATATCAAACTGAGGATAGTTGTCGTAGCTGTTGACCGGGTTGTATCGAAACGCTTCATCTTCTATGCGTGTCCGGTGTGCTGCTCTGGAAGCCGCTTGTCTCTTACGTTACTGGTCAACTCAAATTTATCTTTGCTCTGGACTCTCAGCTGCTTGGGAAACTGCTATCCTCCTCGAAGCTGATGTACTTCTCCATACCAGAGCAGTGAACAGCTGGTATTTGGGCAATGTCTAAACTTGCCTCATCGGAAAGGCTCCGACTTCAGTCGGTGCTAAGGCCGTTGCTGGATGACGTATAGATCATTATCTATTATTATCTATATATATAAAGAAGAAAGTTTGTTTGTTTGTTCTTTATGCATTTGGTCCCAGTAAGAGCCAATGCAACCAAACTTTGCATGGAGTCGGCGCGATCGAGGAAGGGGTGGAAGATGCCCCCCCGGTTTTCCAAAAACCGCAGCAAATTTTCTCTGATTTTTCAAAAACTTTGGAGAATTTTCTCTGATCCGAGCTCGGCCCCTAGGCTTAAAGTTTCGAGGAACCGTAGATATTTGTTTTGTGTGTCATTCGACACCTTTTCTGCTGTAAAATAAGAGATATACCACGAAATATAACTGGGGCTGTTCACATTGCACATTTCAAGCACGACCCATATCGTCGACTTTTTAATAGTTGCGGCGCAGTGTGACGTAACGCAAGTGAAAATTGCGCCGCAACATCGCATCTGCGCTGTCGCGAACCGAATTATGCACAATTCGTTCGTATTGTGCGACCACATTGCGGGCGCAAGTTTATCGCAATCGAAAACATAGTGAATCACATCTCGCATCCGATCAGAATAGAATAGAATAGAAAAACGATCTTTTTTCACGTGGGCTTAAATGGATAATCGAACGATATAGCTGCCAAAATTGCATCTGGCACAATCAAATCCATACCAATCATTTTCTTCCAAGAGTAAATTGTACATTTAGGCGAAAAAGCAAGATGCACTTTTTCCAGATTCAAATAGCGGGAACTTTATATTTTTCTTTTGTTTGCTTTCGTAGAAAATTATGTAAAGTCTTGACTTTATAGATGTTTAATATCTTTTATACGCAATAAAAAATTGGAAAAATGCACTCTTGAAATGACTGAAGAACTGGTGAAAATTGGGCTCTATTGAGACAAGAATTTTTTTTTCGGAGAACGCAAGAAAAAAAAATTCTGCTGTGAAAAATCGAGGGTTTTTAATTTTTTGTTGGCGGGGGGTGCACTTCGCATACTAGTGGTTATATTAAGAAACGTCACAAGATTTTAAAAATACCAAGGAGCCCAAGACTTATCCAAAATCTTATAAATGTAAAGTTCAAGATCTTCGGTGCACATTTACTTTACATATTGTTCTCATGTATGACGGTCAATATGAACATAATGAACATATAATAATAGGCTCTTTCTTTTAATTTCTTACATTTTCTTTTAAGAACTTGAGTCGAGATCTTACTAAAAAACTCCAATTCGAGTTCTTAATTCAAGGAATTTCACTAGGGTTCCGCTTCTAGTCATAATGCTCGTTACTTTTAAATAGAGAAACAAAGTTGAATATATATTTGTTAGATAGAACTAACTTTAAGCTTGCGATATCTATCTTTGTTGTTGTAAGTCAGTATCAAACCAATGCTTCGATCCGCAGATTACCTCGAAAAAACAGGTGTGATCCGGACGAGTGCTTCTAACGATATGATATGATAAATTACATTGAAGTGTGTACTTAGATCAAAGTAGTTTAGGCATAAGTTGCTGATATTAATCTGAGGTCATGCTAATTGTACCGCTCTACTTCTTCTAGGGCGCTCTGACAGTGTTCCCAGTATTACGACCCAAGTAAGAAGGATCCAGTTTTGACGATCTTTTCTAGTTACATCTCCAACTGGATCAAGTTAAATAAATTGAGTCATTTTTTCTAGAGTGAAGTGAAGTTTACACTCACAGATTCGTTTTCTCGACATAGTATAAATCAATCGATTTGTGGTTTTATTATTAGAGATTAGTTGAATCTTTATGAATGTTTTTTTCTGGTTTTAAACGAACTCCTATAAAAGGTTGAAACAGCCTTCAATCTAAGTTGCATACAAAACGTATTCATAATAAACATTGTACACGATATTTATCTTCCAGAGTAATCACCGGTTGATTATTTACCAGCCAGACAAGTTCGCATGAATGCTGCCAAAGGAAAACGATCAATACTTCCGTCAAATTTCATGTTTTTTTCCACTTATGTCATATCCAATAGATGTGTAAACACTCAAACAGTCAGTTTCACTTTCCTATGATATTGATAGAATCTCTGGCTTGTTTTGTGTTTTTATTTTTTTACATATTTTTAGTAAACTAAACCGTGAATGAAGATTTTTTCTTAAACGTTATCTACGAGAAATTTTCAGAATTTCTATATTTTAGCTTTGATAATAATGTGTACTTATTTACTTATGCTTTATTTCAAATTTTCATCAAAAACACCGATTCAAGCTGTTAAATTTGAACTTCGAACTTGAAAAATCGAAAAACGGAAAATATATGATTTAAAAGCATAAAAATATGCTTTTCATATTCTTTGCATTTTAAAAAGTAAGAATTATTTACAAACACAAAAGAATGTTTTCTATTTTCATAACGTTTGGTGGTGAGGGGAAAACTCACGTTCCACATGGCGATAGATGCTACAGCATGAATTCTAAAATACGTGAAGCTAAAAGGAGGAACAGTATATCAACATAGAGAACTAGCTTTAGTCTATTCTTTTTATTTTCAAAGTAAATCTTATTAAGAATTCTACTAAGTTCCTAAGTTCGATAGACTTCAGTGTCATTAACTATATGTAAGATGTTCTTGCAGAGCTTTTCCAGTTTATCCGAAAATCATTTCTCTTTCAAAACTTGGCAAAATTAGCTAAAACAATCGGTAACATATACTGACAAAGTAAATAATCATTAAAAATTATTTCACTTAGATAAACAAAAAGAAGTGAAATAGTTGTCTCTGTATTTTAGATGAACAATTTTTCAAGTGTCAGATCTACATCGAAGGAAGATGGACTTGCTCAATTAAGTAAGTACAAAACCTTTTACTTTTGTTCTTCATTAATCTTCATTATTTCTCCTTTAAAATAGGTCGGTCAGCTGAAAATTCTAGACGTATACGCGATGTTCAAGATAAATTTGTGAATAGCCAAGTAAGTAAATTACATTGGGATTATTACGTGCATCTTCATGTTTTTCTCCTTTCTTTTTTCAGCCTCTCGAGAAGGAAGGACGTGCTCTAGTTGGTGAAGGTGTTTTGATGAAGATATGCCGTAAAAAACCAAAACAACGAGCATTTTTCCTTTTCAATGATATTCTTGTTTATGGACATGTAGTTATTAATGGACGCAAAGTTAGTGAACTAATTACTAATTGATCTTTTATTTTAATTCTGATATCTTTTTTTCTTAATATCTTCTAGTATTCTCAACAAAAAATAATTCCACTCGGTGAAATTCAAGTGGGACCTCCACTAGATACAGCAGGTAAACGATTTACACACAACATGAAACTGAATTCTCATCATTTGAGGATGTGAAATTTATTTTCCAGTCATTTGATTCAACGACAAACACGTTTCTTTGCTTTTTTTTCTAGAAAATCCATATTCCTGGTTAATTAGCAGTCCAAAAAAGTCATTTATTGTACGAGCAAACTCGGATCGCGAAAGACAGGGTATGAATAAATTCTTCCATTACATCAATCAATCGCGTAATGTTGTTTGATTCTTCTCTTTTACTAGAGTGGATCGTTCATTTAGACAGATGCATCAAATATGCATCCAGTAAAGAAAGTAAGGACTGTAGAAGAAGTATGTTATTGTACGATTATTTTCTTTTATCTTGAGGAGGAAATACATCTAACAGTAGTCCTTTAGCACCCCATTGGGTTCCAGATGAAAAAGCGAATATGTGTATGTGTTGTCAAACAATCAAATTCACTACCTATGAAAGACGACATCATTGTCGACAATGTTAGTATTATTGGAAATAATATAAAAATTTCCTATTCGAATGACTTTCTTCGATTTTCTCCTTTAGGCGGGAAAGTTGTGTGTGACGTAAGTTTGGATTTTTTCCGGGTTATATCTGTTTAACGAAAAACATCATTGTTTCTAGAATTGCTCAAAAAAACGTTTCTTATTGCCATGTGTTGATTCTAGACCAGTGCGAGTGTGTGATTTATGTTTTGGAAAATTAAAAAGTGAGATCGGTGGTAAGTTTCGAAGCGATTAGGTGGCAGATTTTTTCATTTTTCAGACAGGTTCGCGACATGATTAAGGCAATCAAATGTAACGACTGATGGAAATTTAACTGTTTCTAAGCAACTAGTGAACCGTAGTATGGCGTGCAGTAGTAGCTGACAAATTGTTGTGCAAGATGCGCTGACATATAGTTCAAAGTTGTTAGAATCAAAACATACAGTACAGTACTCTGTTTTGAACAAATGTTGTTTTTATAATCGTTTTATCTTTAGATTCTCGACCTCGACCTCCAGATAGCAGTGATAGTGAGGGAGAAGATATAAATCAACAGTTTGGTGTAGTTCAGGTACGTTAGAAAAACAAATAATCTTACAAAGAAGAAATAATTTTTATTTTATTTTGTAGGATTCTACATTTTATCAAAATCTTAGTAGTATATGAAACAAAAGTGATTAACTATGATTCAGTATTATTGTCAGGATGACTATGTTTGATTTGCAAAGATTCTCTCCAGTGTATTAATTAATCGTGTTTTTTTTAATGATTACGAAACATATTTTTGATTTATACAACATTCCAAAGTGTATGGTTTTCTGAACGGATGCATTCAACATGCTTTAATTCAATTTAATTGTTTTCTTTATTTTCTAAGAGAATGCTCAATTTTAAATTGGCTCCTCATCTTACATTAGGCTAAATATGTAAATCTTCTAGTTTTTTACTCGTGCTCAAAGTAACAGTGAGTAAAGCGAGCCCAATAATTTTTTCAAACTTTTTTGTCTGTTGTTATTTGTATTTTTTTTCTCCTATGCCGTACAACAACAGAAAAAGTTACAGAACTATACTTCCATTGTATATCCCATGCTAATATTTAAAACTGAAATTTTGATTTATGTAGAACTTCAATCGATTGGACTTAAAGCACAAAAACTCAAATTAGAATCTGAGTTTTTCAAAAAAATCTCCAGACCCAGTCCAATTCCAAGTCCACCGAAAACTTTTCCAGTTCGGACTCGACCTCGTCTCGCCCTGCTTAGATTGAATTAGGCTGCGTAATTTTCCATTTTGTTGTTATACAAGCTGCAATATTTTGCTCTGCCGTTCTTTTTTATACATGTTATGTGTTTCTACACGTATTTGAACGAGCGAAAATTTTTTTTATTTTGTTTACTCCTTATTTTATTTGCAAAAACAGTTTCAAAGAAGCATATTCCAGAGTTCGTTTCTGTTCATTTGTGTTAAACGATGATATAAGCATCGGTAACATCCTAATTGAAAAACCGTTGGTTGATATTTTTTGTAATTGAAAAAAGACCAAATACAATGGATTTATTCCGTGAATCATCTACAGTATTCAAAGAAATTTAATATTTAATGCTGATTCTCTTTCACTAGCCATGAACAAGCATTAATCGTACAGCAAGAATCGTCGGCCTTTGAGCGTAGATTTCCATGCCATATAACGCATTTATGTGAATATTTTGCATATTTTCGACGCGCCACATTTTTCAATGAATCTAATCTCCGTACCGTAGAAACGCTGTTGAATTATTCATACGAGAAATATGTATAATTATCATTTCTGCTTTCTTAATTTTATCTAATTTCTCAAAATTCTCTGTTTCTCACATTAATAACGTTTGAAAATCAACCAAAATTATCTTGAATTTTTTATCGAGCCTGCAATATCTTCAAGAATGGATACGACAAACAATGTCGATAAAATATCAAATAAATTAACATTAGGCAACGGAGACATTTGTTCAGAATTAGAAGAAAGTAGTAACTATTTTTTGGCAGCTAACGAATTTTCTGATGTTAAAATAGCATTTAAAAATGAAAATGGTACGTTAATAAAAGTTTTCCTATGAGCAATTTCTTAAATTAGTCGTGTTTAGATTTACTATTATTTGCTAATAAAGCTATTTTATCAGAAGCATCACCCATTATCAAAGCATTTTTAACTATTGAACCCGATGGCGTATTTGTCATCGATGAAGATGATGAACAGCCAATTGTGACATCAATGGATGTTATCGATTTACTCAAATTTATCTATCCACAATTCACCGTTAAAATTGCTGGTACGAATGTGTCAATGGGCACATCAATGGAAATCTAAATATTTGAGCAACATTAAAACAATAACACATGTATTTTCTTTAATATTGTAGCTTACAATATAACGGGTTTAATCCATCTATCTGAAAGATTTCTTATTGGGACCTTACGTAGTGAATGCAAAAAATATGTTAGAAATTATTTAAAAGATTTGGAAATGATCACGTTTGATAATACCAAAGAATTTGTTCCGAGACATATTTTGTACAAAAATGGAACACGACAACATATATCAACTGAGATTAGTACGTAAAAATACGATAATTTTGTCCAATGTTAATTATTAAACATTTTTCTACCAGGCACATTATGTTCCTGGTTTCATGAATATTTTGGCCGCGACGAAATTTTGTCACAACAATTACTAAATGTTTTAAAATATGCATCGATCGATGATCTTGAACAGAATGCTGTATTTCAATGTATAGACGAACGTGAAAAAGCAACTGTTTATAAAACTATTGGTGACTATCTTGAACAACAATATGGTCGTTCAGAAAAATTAAAACATACTAATCATCAACTTCAACATGGAATGAATACGGTAAATAAAAATTGAATCGACAATTTGATGGTATTTCAAACAGTAATATGGAAGCTGCTGAACACTAACGATCATTAGGTTAATGCAGTTGACATTAAAAGGTTAATAATCTTTTCATTATTGAAATAAATTTCATTGCGTGATAAAATTTCGCACGAAAATAACTACTTAATGATTTGATTTAGTTGAAAAATCAACATTTTGTCTCATGTAATTCTGATGAATTGCTTGTGTAGCACGCAGATGAGAATTTTTCATCTTTTAAAAGACAGTAAAAGAAACGACTAGTGCATTTCTCTCATAATTGTATTTTTTCGATCATCCATGATAGTTCGTCACGATCTAATTTTTCGTCGTTCTTCTCATTGTTATATTCAGTTGATATAGAGGGATTCAGGTTTTTTCTTACTATATAAATATAATATTCTTTAATCTCACATAAAAGTCTAGTTATACGTGCATCGTCCCAATTTTCTCAAAAAAATTTCTTTGTATTTATAACAAAGAAAAAAAAAAAGAAATGAAAAAAAGATGTATTGTACAAAACGAGAGGTCACTCAGAGTTCAAGCAACACATGTAAAAGAGTTGGCTAAGAGCCGAAACTGTTTATCATCACAACATCAACAGGATACAATAGATGAATGAACAGTTGAATTCTATTCAAACTATGAACTATAAAAAACAGCAACTTAGGGACATTATTATCCACTAGATAACTAATAACACACGGGCACGTAATTTTGTCAACGGAGTGGAATTCCGCAATAAAATTTTGACATTTAGTTGTCTATAGTATTTCAACGAAATATCGACCGGCACTATTTAGATTTGTAGATTAAAGTTTTCTGAAGTAAATGACATGTCTGAGTTTGTATGCTTTTTTTCTTTTGAATAATACTAGGGATGTTTCGTCCTTTTGTGTTGTAGATTTTTACTCCAAAATTGGACACATTTTTCGAATCTTTAAAAAAAATGGCATGTGCTTTGAAAATCCTTTCTTCCGAAAACCTTGGAGCACCTATAAAACACCGATCATTTTTAATTTTGTTTAAAAATAAATGGCATTTAGTATTTCGTTTGGGGTATTTAAACGACAGACCATATAGAGTCCGAAGACATCTCATCTAAATCAGAAAAATTTTCTCTGTAATTTCACATGTTGCGCAGAGTTCGTCGATATTTCGTTGAAAAACTATAAAAAGGATGTTAAAATTAAGTTGCCGAATTTTACTCCGGTAGTAGAGATACATGACCATGCCAAATACCAATTTCTTATTATGTAAACAGAAAACATTGTGGATCATGCAACCGAGGATAATCTGACAAAATTGTTTTTCAACGGAAATGAGGAACATTTATCGATGTTTTTACCACATTTATCAGGCGATTCTAAGGATTTTAGGTCAATATTTTCATGATTTGTACATATATGCACAAACCGGAAAATATGAAATATACTAAAGACATCACGAAAATCTCACTGTATGTGTGCATATAATTATTTCCGTATTCTAAACAAAAAGAGAATTTGTTGTACTCTTCTTACGGCGAAGTTGAACATTGAAGAGTTAGTTATTTTCTTTCTCTTTCTATTGTGTCGGTCGTCGAAAGAATAGAATGCAATTCTCCTCTCTGTATCTGACCATCATAGCTGGACAGTAAAAAATAGTGGACAAATAAGTTTGTTTCGTTCTCTTCTTATTTACTCATTTCATCAGAGTATAGTTGCCCAAGTATATCATTTTTTTTAGTCCTTATGATTTAAAATTTTTTTTGCTGAAAAAAACAGAAGAGACTAAACTCTGTTAGTCTGGGATATGAACATTAGACTGTGAGTTTAGGTAAGTGAGTTATTTGAATAATGGCTTTGTAGTAAAGACGCCTGAAGTGTGACTAATGTCAGTCTATCTCTACTAGATGATGCATTTCGTCGATTAAACTATTTTCTATATCGATTTTATTATATATTCAATGGAATAGTCCAAATCTTATAATATACTTATGATAAAGCTCATCTACACCTTGATTAAAGAATTTGTTTACAATTTAACTGATGAAGAAGTGAGAAAACTATATTAAATTTTCGCCTTTATTGATTTTTTTCCTCATTTCGTAAAAATACAGCATCTACTTTTGTGTCCGTAATGGTTTGTTTTCGATTTTAAATACTTTCAATTTTTCCCTGACGAGATCCTAGCGTTTGATATGAGAGCTTTTTGCTTGTTGACCCTTTGTGCTAGACAAAAAATAATTATACATGTGCATCAAGTCCTTGAGTATTGTCTATGTGTTTTCGTTTCTTTCTAGTCTATTTGTTCAAACTCGATGCTTAATAAACTTTCAGTTTCTTTTCTCTGTTCATTACTTAACAGCCATTTGATCATTAGAGGCGTATAGATAAAGTTTCAATCACCTTATTGTGTGAAGTTAAGTTCCGTTAAAAAAAAAACAAATGTATATCTATCTACAATATAATTTATATCGTTAGCCATAGGATACAGAAAATATGAATATGTATGTATAGACGGAAATATCTCATTCTCTTCTCTTTTTCTGTACATCTGGTTTATACAATCTTGAAAGTAATCATTAATACATTTTCAAACATATGAAAGAGAGAGAGAGAGAAACTTCGTCTTATATTTTTATAAGAATTAAAATATATGCATGTATAGACTATTTAATTACTTTTTATCTCCTTTTGCTCTTGAAGATATGATCATAAAAGATTTCATAATGTGTACTCAGCCATTCATTCATCGATGAAATTCTATTCAAAAACAAAAAAATATATTCATATAGCTTCCAGCATGTATATTCATTTTAACCAAAGGTCTTGATTCAATTGAATTTTTAATTGAAGCCTGAACAAAATAGCCGTTTTTATAATAAACAAACTTATTAGACCAATCGAGTCTTAGTCATAGAAGAGAAGTCAGCGTTCATCACTCATTAATTGCTTCAGTTCAGAAATAAAATGTAACATGTAAAGTAGAGAATAATTTAATGTTTCAAATTCCTGTTACGTGATTGAACATTTGTTTTTTAATAGATTTTATTCAGTCTTTCAGATTTTTGGAGAGATTAATGACCATGTTTTCCAT
This sequence comes from Didymodactylos carnosus, assembly GCA_905250885.1. NCBI lineage: Eukaryota > Metazoa > Rotifera > Eurotatoria > Philodinida > Philodinidae > Didymodactylos > Didymodactylos carnosus. Next base: position 31,672 of record CAJNOQ010000202.1, read on the forward strand.
TTTTAATCAAGTAGAAATATATGACGGTGTCTTGTTCTTTATAGCACGTATAATAGATGTGTGAATGTGTTGTTATTCGAGGCGGAATACTATAGTTTTTTCGTCTTATGTAGACGATGTGTGAATACAATTTTCTCTCGTGTTAGAAAATATATTATTTTGACTATATGAACAGTGACGGAAAATAGAATAGGTGGTAGTCATTAAATGATCGTGATGTAATCTATCAGTTGAATGATTAATTGATCAATTTGCACACATACTGTGTATTTGTGTCTTTAAGAGGTATTAGTTTTAAGAATCACCAATGGTGGGAAGTTGATATCGTTAAAATTCAATAAAAATCTCATCATAATCACTGGACTTCAGTAAATGTTGTCAAAACTTTTCTTATCAAATGGTTCTTTGAGGACAATGTTTATCAGCTAGATCTTAACAAGCAGTATTCTTGATGTCGAAAGATACTAAAAAGCCTATTTGAAAAGTCCATTTTAATTAACTTAGTAGGTGACAGTCTCTTACATCAGTTTGCTAAGAATTAAGGACGTTTTCTTTCACCTATATTTGTCTATGACTAACTCAAAGCTACATGATTTATGTCAGTACTCATTATGAAAAATGTTTGGCTGAAGACGGACTACTCAAATAAGGTTTTTGGTATCTTTTGACATCAAGAATACTGTTAAGAAGAATTGTTAAGAATCAGCTGATAAACGTTTTTCTCAAAGAACCATTGCATAAGAAAAGCTTTGACAACATTTACTAAAAGTTCAGTAAATGTGATAGAATGGAATTTTTATTGAATTTTAATGATATCAACTTCTTCACTTTTGGTGAGTTCAATACAAATATTAACTCTTAATCATATGTCATAACAATAACAACTATATAAGAGACGGTGTGTGATTAATAGTAATGTTTTGAACGAAAGAAATTTTTGAAAAACAGTTGTTTATGTAGTAGCATTTAGAAAGAACGATAATATATGAACATGTTAAAATTCTGTTTCAATAGTAATGTGTATTGACGAAAATTCAACTATGGCTCTAGATACGCTTTAATTTTGTGAATGTAGTCATTGTTTTTCTGTCAATTATAGATGTAAGTTGTCGAATAAATAAAATGAATTAATTTCGATTATCGTCTAGTATTTGGTAGTTTGTATTCGAATGGAAGAAGACAATGATTTTCTAAATAGTTCATTTGATTATCATGATTTTTTTGTTGAAACTACTCCAAGCTATTCTATAACAGACTCGACGAATGGCAATTTTCACATATCGAATAAAAATGGTGATAACAAACGACGAAATAATTCCGCAACAATGATGATGTCTACTTCTACAGATGAATTTTATTCAGGCGAAAATCATTTTTTCACAACACCATTCAATCAAACATTTAATTTCAATGGCTCTAGTAATATTAAGTTAATATTAACATTAATTAACAGATATTAATCAATTTCTTCTTCATTTTAAGATTTGCCCAATCAACCAATTTACAGTATTCAACAACTTAGTCTTCAATCTTTAAATAAAGCACCACAAACAACTCAAGCGAGTCCCTCGCCGCCTCCACCGCCTCGTGTCTATAAACCATGCGTTGTTTGTGGAGACAAATCATCGGGGTATCATTATGGAGTGTCTTCTTGTGAAGGCTGTAAAGTAAGTATCAAGATATTTTAGAGAAGTTTCATATTATAATTTTTTGTCAAAAAAATATTTTAGGGATTTTTTCGTCGAAGTGTTCAGAAAAATATGCAATATCAATGTCACAAAGATCAAAATTGTGAAATAAATAAACTGACAAGAAATCGATGCCAGTATTGTGTAAGTATATCAATTTTATTTATAAAATAGTCAACTGAACATTTTATGTCTTTGTGTAGAGATTTCAAAAATGTTTTGCTGTTGGTATGTCGAAAGAAGGTAAGATTTTGAAATCTCCTCTTAAATGAATTTAAATATTGTTTTGTTTATATCATAGAACTTCGATTATCAAATCAAGCGAAAAAACAGCTCGAAATCGAAAAAGGTAAATAATGTGCTTATTTCCTTTTTAAAATGATATTTTATTTAAAATAAATTTTTATTAGGAGTAACTCGTCCAATTGATCGAACAAAAAAACGTTTTATTAATAAACGATCAATTGATGAAATTAGTATTGATTGTGTATCACAAAATCCATTAATTGAAGGTGATTTGACACCAGAAGAAGATCAGTTAATAAAAATATGTGTTAAATTACATAAAAATACATTTAAACCAAGTACAGAAGATATTGTAAGTTATCATTAGAAGTCGAGAGAATAAAATGAATATATTTTATTTATAATTTGAAATATAGATGACATCGGATCGACGATGGCAAAAAGGCGATGAATTTAGTCAAGCGGGTATAATGAAATGTATTCAATTTTGTATGAAAATGCCTGGCAATAATGAATTATCTATCCGTGATCGTGCAAAACTATTAAAATATGGTGTACATGAAATAGCTCTACTTCGATTAGCATATCGATATGAACCAGAAGAAGATAAATTATATTTATCAAATGGTGCCTGTGTTGACGAAGAAACATTGAGACAACAAGGATTCGGTTGTTATGGGCATACATTTCTTCAATTTTGTCGAATATTCAGTAAATTAGAATTAACAATTGAAGAATTTTCATTGTTATGTTGTATTGTCTTTTTTAGTTATGGTAAGAATACGATTTTCTAATATAATAAATTTATAATATTGTTTATTAATTTATTTTTTTTGTGGTTTCAGATCGTCCAATTGTTGAATGTCGAACAAAAATTGAAGAATTACAAACAAAATATTGTGAAATGGAACGTTTATTTATTGCTCGTAATCGACAGGGTGATTCAATGTATTTTGCAAAATTATTACTTATATTATCAAAATTACGCGCAGTTGATGCATTAAGTAAATAATAAAAATCTAAAATAGATGATAACATGCATTGCATTTGAATTTAATTTTGTTTGTAATTTAGTTGCTGAACGAATGTTATGTTTACAAATAAATACTGATGGAAAAGTGGACAAATGTATTCTAGAAGTATTACATCGTGAACATTCAAATATTGTTGTGGTACGTAATAAGGCAATTTTGAAGTTTAGTTTTTTATATTTTTCAACTATCATCGAATTTTAGGATTTAGAGATTGATTTTCTTGATTCGTGTGATAAAAAGATAAATTATGATTGGTTAGATTATAATAATTCTCTTGAACATGAAACACCAGCAATAAATGACAATGTTAACGGAAATGATGTTACCAGTCCATCTTCAACAACTATAATAAATCAAGAATAATTTTGTCAAATTTAATTAGCGAATCTGATATTTATAGTCAGTTCCGTGTATTTTTTTTGTCTGCCAGAAAGAAAAAAGATGTACTGCCGGTGCTGTGCCATTTGTTTTTGTTTAATTCTCAATTTTCTTTTGTCCGATATTTTTTGTTTGCTCAAATTCCATTTACAATGTCAAATATTTTATTTCAATTGTATTATTATCGTATATCAAATGGTGACTTCAATTTTTCAATTTTTCTTTTGTCCCTATCTGAGTGTGTGTGATATGAATTGTAGATAGAAATTGTGTGAGTTAATTTATTTCAGTATTATTAACACTAATTCGATCCGTATGTTATACAATCGAATTTCTTTTTTTTCAACATTTGCGATATATGCTCAAGGAGCAAAACCATAATATGCTGCATCCATCCGTTTTTCTTTTCAAATTTTCACTGTTGTGTGTTTTTTTACAATTGTTTTCACTGTTTTTTAATATGCAACATTTTTTTGTGTTCTTTTGAAATCTTTTATATCTTATGTTTTTCAAACACGACTGAAGTTGATGACTGGAAATATAAAACTTTTTTGATTATCAATATGTTACGGGACAGTATTCTAAAACTAGTAGGGGGAATCTTTTCAGATAATAAAAACATAGATTTTTTTAAGGTTAATTTTTGATACTGTTCATGAGTCTGATATCAACTTTGGTGACCGAGCTTTTCTTAGGTGGGAGTGGGAAATCCATCAAGAACTTTCGTCTGAACAGATCCTGATGCGTCTGGTTTGTAGCACTCGTCAAGTTACCTATCTGAAAACGTTTCGAATACTACCGAACAAGTTTTAACAGAGCTATGAAAACTTTCATGAAAGTAACGCTAAACAGTTTAGGTTTTCTGCTATGATTCACATGCAGAATTTTATCTGTTAAATCTTGTTTGGTAGTATTCGAAACGTTTTCAGACAGGTAACCTGACGAGTCCTACAAACTAGACGGATCCGAATCTGTTCAGACGAAAGTTCTTGATGGATTTCCCACTCCCACCTAAGAAAAGTTCAGTTACCAAAGTTGATATCAGACTCATGAACAGCATCAAAAATTAACCTTAAAAATCTATGTTTTTATTGCCTAGAAAGATTCCTTTGATAGTGTATTCATTGCAAAATGATTGTTTTAAATGTTAAGGATACTTACAGGTATTTGCTAACTAATTTATTGGCGGAGGCATCAGCTGTACGACTGATACCTTTAAGCATACTCGAGTAGGTTTCAACAAATTTGGTATCCGACTTAAATGTGAAGTTAACATTCAAAATGTAATCATTATAACCGACCTATGAACGAAGGGATTCGATAAAATTGCAAGAGACGTCATTCATTTTCATCCAAAAGAATAAATCTATAACACGCACTATGTTTTCAAGAATATTATACAAAAATAATATATTTATTAAATATAACACAGTTTTAAAATAAACAGTGATAAATTGAGGTAATATAGACGTTATTTGACTTCAATACTTGGTGCTTCTGGCCTTGGTCGAACAATTAGACAATTTCAACAAAAGTTCTCTTAGAGTTTTTTTAGATTCAGACGTATTTTCCAAATATGAATGATAAACTTTTAGCGTATTATCACATGATAACTTATGATAAGTCTCGATAGCATGTAACCTTATTCGAATCATCTTTTGTTTGACGATAATCTTCATAAATTTTTGTATTAGTATCTTCACTATAACATGCTTTAACAATATTTTCTAAATAGAAAATAGCTCATAAATTTAATTATTGATCAATAATACTTTCTCATAACATACCGAATTTTAGGTACATCCATCATTGTTAATACTCGCTGATATTCGGTCAGTTTTTTCATACTGATACTTGGAAATTGAGGAAGATGAGTACTGCCCTCTTTACGATCCATTATATCATCTTCTGCATATTGATGTCTAAAGGTTGGATATAATGTTGCAAAGAATCCAGCACGTAAACAAGTGTAAAATATTGACTTAAGAGATCGGATTACATTTTAACTAGAAGATTGCGAAGAAAGGAGAATGCGTGCACTAGGATTGTTTTTACACTGTAATAGGTGCTGATTGATTGGAATATGGTCAGCGTAAATAGCTGACTCATATAAGCCTCAAATACCATATTACGTTAGTGTCATGAAAAAACCAAAACACATTTATTTGGTTATTTTACACGCACAAACAAGAAGTTGACACATTAGTGAAGATGTTTTTTTATACTTAAAATATAAATTAGTCATGAAATATTTATGATAGTTCAAAAAAAGAAAAACAATCAACAAAATTTTCTGGATATTATCAAACTGTAGGGTAATAGTATATTTCATGCAAGAAAAAATTTCATTGAGAAAAATTTACAGGAAATAAATAAGATAGTAGTGTACATTTTGTTTATGTTGTTTTTATTGCATTATTGTCCGATTTTATTGTATTGTGTCTACTGTACGCTGATACTGCGGATTTTGTGCGTATCGGTGATTTTTGATTTTCATAATCTATTCTTGTTGGATCAACATACAGCAATTGACCTCCATAAGGTACTGTTAACGGTGGTATAATGATCATTCCAGATTGAGTTCCGATACTAAAATACAGGATGTTTCGTTGCGAATATTGGTCTTTATTATATAAAATCTGATCGAAAGCATAGCACATCCATTATTTATAATAGTGTCATGTTTACAATAGATAACAATTAGAGAGAAATGATCTGAGAAATATTAATTATAACATGGTTATTTATAGAATATAAGGCGTTATGTGTGCATGCAATACAAAATAAGATGTGTAAATGGCTCAATAAACGAAATGTGTGATATAAGTATTTATACAAATTAACAGTTAGTTTAGCATAATTAGTCTTCAATACATTCAATAGTTGTTGCGTGCTTACATTCGTTTATGACTTGCACTGCGAGCTTTACGTTTTTTTAATATTTCATAATTCACACCATAGTCCATACCATATGCTTCCCATGGTTCAACAATTCTAAGAGCAGTTAAACGCGTATAATAACCTGGTGGGTAATCGGATGTCTAAAAATAAATATTTCTTTTTATATCATTTCTATGAATGGAAGAAAAAGTAGTTAATAGAGAGAGATAGACGAGTACAATCGTTGTTCGAGATCAAGTATTCAAAAATTGAATTCGAGTAAAAATACAAAGTTTCTACAAAACTAGGAGAAAGTTTTATTTTGGCAATACTTTGCATGTTCATATATCGTATTTAGAATTTTCTTTTTGCTCTCTTTCTATAGTTATGTCTGTTCACGTTTCAACTATGCAATGTAAACGAAGAAAACACGGAAAAGAAAAGTACATCTTATTTTGATCGATTCTATTCTTAAATTATTTATAAAAAAAAAAGTTCTAAGTACGAGTATAAGTACAAATATCACAAATTTTGTTCTCAAGTAATACTTGAGTACTACTACTTGCACTCATTCATGTGTGGTAGACTGATGAAAACAATTTTGTATACTTGATAATATTGCCTTGTGTATATATGTTATTGGTATACATACTGAATAAATTGCTTTTTCAACTGGTGCCGTATCGAAATATGGACTAAGATCGTTGTATACATATGGCTCATAGGCTTTGCTACAAATAACAAATAAAACTAAATGATTATTAACACTTTAATGTTATATATTTGTGTTATATTCAATTTGATCAATATATGTTATAGTTCTATTTTACATATTAAAATATAAAACTATACATACTGTCTTGGACGTCTCATTCTATAAGATTCACTCTTTAGATTTTGTCTTAATCGTCTTAATTCTGTCTGAACATAATCTTCTCTTTTGTGACCAACTAAAAAAGAAAAATTAAATAGAATAAGTATGAACAAACAATAAAAATATCATATATTTTTTGTTTTTTAAAACCGAAAAAGTTTTTATAGATATTAACATTATGATAATTTAAATATATTATTGGATATACATTATTATAAAATAGACATCAGAAAAAGTATCAGCTGTTTTTAACAGCTGTTGGAAAAAAAAAGAAATATTAGTTAAAATTTATAAAAATCTAAGAATATCAGTTTTAAATATTTACACGATTATATTAGTAATAATGGATAAACGAGAAAAAATTTCATTATTGTTTGAATTACCACATATTTCTACTTATCGTAAATATATATTAATATTAGATTTATTATTAAATATTTTAAATACAATATTTATATTAATTGTATTAAAGAAATTAATTGAATTTGTTACTATTTCAACAACATCCTCTTTCATATTTAATATTAGTATAATAATATCAATAATTCTTACTACGTTTTCACTCATTTCTGTAGGTTATAATCTTAATCAATTAGCTCAATTAACAATTTATACAATTTTTTGCTCGATATTATCGTTAAATAATTTTTTGATTATTAAAATACGTTTTTATTTATCTGTTCTTTGTACTGGTCTAAGTTTATTAATTATAATTATTATTCACAAAAACTATCGTATTTCAAACGATAATCAAATAGTAATTATTTCAGCTTGGCTCTATACAATTCTTTTGTCTATATCAACAATTATGATTTTATTACAAATAATTATGGTAGATAAACAAGTTCTCACAGATTTCAATGATTTATTTGATACAATTTATACCGTACGATATAATCGTTTAACTGATGATAATGAAAATGATAGACAAAATATAAAAATGAAAGTAGATGTCACTGAATTAACGTTTATTTAAAAATAATTGAATATTTTTACTTATTATTTGACTTACATAAAGTTCCAGTTGGATATATATCAACTCGTTGCTCTTTACTATCAAGTCGTAGATTCACTCGAAATCTATTCAAAAAAAAAAACTACACAAATTAAAATCCTGTATACATATCATTGATAAAACAATAAATTCATACATACGTGTAAACAACTGTTCCTTTGCGAACTTTTATCAATTTTAAATGCCAAATATCTGAAGAATCTTTTCCATCATGTTCAACTGTTATTTTATGTATCTAGAAAGTTCATAAAATTTTTTGATTTCATTGATGTCATTAGAATTAGTTTTGCTTTCGTTCTTTTTCTTTTTTTTTTACTTTGCCAACATCATTGTTTTTAACAATAAAAGTATCGGTTGAATTTGTTTGAAACGGTTTATATCCCGATTTTGTCTCTTTTAATGGTAGTGTTATGGTGCCATTTTCACCACGAATTTTTAATGAAACATTGGAATTAAATTCTGCATCACCTGTTCGTACTGTAATTTCATAATCAACTTCTACAAAGAAAAAAGAAAATTTTTTTGTGAATTTTATATTTGGTAGAACATGTCTCTAGTGCTGAGACTACAGTACATCTCTATTAATATACGAACTCTAACTTGTCCATTTTTGTATGAGCGTGTTTGTTCATTTTATTAGAGTGTTCTTGATAAAGGACTTTCCATGTATTGAAATTTATTTATGTTCACTATTCCTTCCTCATCGTATTTTAAAGTGTATTTTAAAGAGATGATCCATTTGTTAACTTTTTCTTGTACAATATTATTTTGTAGAAGACAATACCTCTTATTTTCATAACGATAGACATTCTCAATCGAAAAACAAAAATGAATTAAGACTACGTTTCTTTTTTGAAAATGAGAGTTAAATATAAAAATTGAGTTAATTCGTAGATGTTGCATTTAAAAGTCTTACCAATAATTTTTTGTTTCCGTGATGCTAAAATTAATAAACGTTATCAATGATATGATGAAAAGATAGTATTTATAATCTGAGAATTCTTACATCCCATTGGTTTCTTCTCTGGTGTGGCTGATCTCGAAGTATCTTTTTTAATAGAAATATCAGATTTTGATGGTACAGATGATTTCACCGATTCAGTTTTATTTTGTGATGTTAATCGTTCAAAATCTGTTTTGACTGGTTTTGTTTTTAGAGTCGTAGATTTTTCTATTAACAAGGACGCAAATACAGAAAGGTACATTTTGTATGTTTTGTTTTACATTAATATAAAACTCGTACCAGGAAGATCCGGTGTGAGATCAAGATAAGTTTTTTTATCATCATGTTCATTATCTAACCACTTGTTAACAGTAAATCTAAAACGTACAGTTATTGTTACTATTTTTTTTTTTTTTTGGAAGAATGTATTTCAAATTACTTGTAATTATCTGCTCCTTTTTGAATTTCTATCGTACTCAGGTGCCATGCTTGTTCTGTTCCGTTTCCATCGTGTCCGATATTAATTTTAGTTATCTAGAAAAACATATACAGAGTTTGTTTCTAGTTGTTTTTTTTAGTAAATTTATTTAGACCTTTCCAACATCATCTGTTTTGATTTCGAATTCATCGGTGACATCTTCTTCAAATAAAGGCATTTTTCCTTGTTTCGTTTCGGTTAGTGAAAGCTGAGATGTTTCTCCTTTATCACCAATGATTCTAATTTTCACGTTAGCATTAGTACTAGCATTTTCAATTGGACTTGTTTTAATACAGATTTTATACTGACACTGATCTGCAAAGGGCAAAAAGTGCTTACATGGCTAACTCATTTATTACGAGAACAGACATTCATCTCATTTCGGATTATTTCTTTTTTTACCTTTTTTAGATACTGGCGTTGGAGTATTGGGCTTTGATGTTTGTGATTTTGGAGTTTGAGTACGTGCTGTTTCATCATCTTCTAGAATAAGAATTTAATGTGTGACATGAAAATGTTTTAGAGAATATTTCTCCCCAACCTGGAAATAGGTCAATATAGGTCTTTCTTTCATCTTTTTCATCACTCAACAATCGATCTGCTTTGAATCTAAACGAAATTTCAACAATGTATCGCTATTGATTTAATAATTTTTTCGTACTTTTATCTCATTTCTAAAACAAGAAACGTATCAGATTAGGAAATCGACTCTTCTACCTTTTCAATTATTTGTAAAATGTCTAGATTTATCTGATTGCTCTATTTACACGTAGAACAGTAAATATTCGAGTTTTGAGACAATTAGACCTGGACAAGTTCTCAGAAGATAATAACTGAAAACTCAAGTTTTACACACTTTTTTTCTAAAGGAAAGTATTGTTTTAGAAAGACGTCATACGCACATGTATTGATTATTATCTTTTTCAATTTTAATCGTGTCCAAATACCATTCGCCATCTTCCCCTTGTCCATCATGTCCAATAGTAATTTTTTTAATCTAAAATTTAGAAGATATGTATAATTCTTTTTTGTCTATTAAATTTGATTTAAAATCTTACTTTTCCAACATCAATTGATTGAATATCAAATTCTTCTGAGCTATCTCTTTCGAAAACTATATCAACATCTTTTTTTCTTAATGCTAAGTTGGGTGTCTGTTTATTTTCACCAAATATTATAATTGAAGCATTAGCACTCGTTCCGATTTCTCCCGTTTGAACAATAATTTTATAATGAACATCTAAATATTCAAAAAAAAAAAAGAAAAACTCTATTTTTTCTTTCGTTTTTTCTTTTATAAAAGTTGTTAATACCTGTTGTCATCTTTCTCAGGTGAACTAATTATTATTATCTGAATGTGTCATATAACGAGTATGCAACAAAGAGTAGAGAGAAAAGTTTCTGTTTTACAAACATACACTTATTCTTTTCTATGTTTTTAGAAATACATAGTTTCTTTTTTTTTCTTCTTTTATTCATTCGTTTAAAACAGCGATGTCGGCAAGAGCAACCTTTTTTTTTTAAGCACGACAATGGTTTTCTTCTTTTATTTTTTGTTCTTTTTCTACTTAAATGGCCATAATCATACTCTATAATTTTTTTTTAATAAACAAACAAGGATTTAATAGCCATCATCATGAATTTTGTTCATCGATATGAATAGTTTTATTATAACATGGTAATGTGGGCGTGTTTTATTATTTATTTTTTAAATGACAAAAAAAATATAATTCAACAAAATTTTGACTTTTCTATCAGTTTGTACGCTTGCTCATAGTAAATAAACTTTAATATTTGAAGTATAAAAATTTATTATTCTACTTCAAGAATAAAACGAAATGGATACATACGGGTATTGATAATGATACCTACTGTGTATTACCAGAATGTGATAAATTATCATACACTCTAAAATTTCTTATCAAGATGGTGGAAATAGATTTTCAATGTCCGAGAAAATGGGATAATATTTTTTAACACTGAAAGTTAAAAAATGTTTTCAAAAAAATGCATTTCAGAATCCTACCTAAATGAAATTTGAGCAGCATAGTTGAACTAGCACATGACTTGTTCCAACTCTAACGTTGTCAAGTTACTCATGCTTATTGCCTTATTCTGCGGCCTATAAACATAATGGCATCTGTCTCGTTGTTCTACTAATCTGGAGTTTAAAAAAAATGAATTATTCTGGATAAAAAATTTCACTTGTATTTTCTAAAATCGTTCTTTCTACATATTCTGATAAATTTTAGTATGTTCGAAAGTGAAATTATACACTTAGATAATTGATTAAAAATCAATAAAACTTCTTCGTAACAGCAGATCAAAAAGACATGTTTAATGGAAATTCTTTTACCATCTTTACTGGCTGCTTTTAAAGTTAACCATGTTCCATCAGTTTCAAAACGACTGTTTAACCAACAATTAGCGATGAATCTAAAAATGAAAATTATATGGACTCAAGTCTAAATACATATAACAGCTAATAGAATTACCTGTAAGAAAGGTCGTTGTTTTTGATTTCAATGAATTCCAACAGCCACGGCTTTGCGGTGCTGTCATTGTATCCAACTGAAATACTGTCAATCTAGAGAGAAGAAAAAAAGTAATTGTCAAACAATCACGTAATTTAGTAGTTAAGGATCATTTCAAGGATGAACAAGGTGCTTATGGCATACAATCATTTACATGTCGTGATTCTTATGACATTTTAGCGTTTTGTGGGTTTACTACTAAAGATGTTTAGTACCCAGTGTATCCCGGTTCATCTCATTGAAATTTCACGTACATGACCAATATCTTTGTGTTCATTAATAAATTCATCTGCGTTTCCTTGTTGGAATAAATCGTTTTGTTCTACACTTTTATCCTTTGCTAACGATTTTAATGAAAATTTTTCGATTTGTGACGTAGTCCCATACACAACTAATTCAATATCAGCAGTTGTTCCAGCACGTTTAACATCAGCTGTTTTCACAATAATTTTGTATTGATTCACTGCTAGAAAAGGAAAATTCAAAATATAGTATTAGAATTTTTCAGAATTTTTAAATTTTACAGAATAGATGAATTTCTGGTACAAGTTCAAGGAACAGCTTTTTATCATCTTTTGTACGACTTAACCATTTATTGATATGAAATCTGAAATAAAGGTCGGTTTAAAATAGTAACAGTTAAGAACTGTAAATGAAATAACAATTTACTCATGATGTTGTGATAAAACGTTCAATTTTAAATGCTTCAAATACCATTCCTGAACGTTTCCTAAACCGCTGTGACCAATGACAACTCGTTTGATCTATTCATATGTCAATCAACAAACAGAAATATATGAAAATTATGTCGTAATTCACTCACCTCTCCAACATTGTTACTTGTTATTATAAATTTGTCTATGGAACCTTTTGAAAATGATGTAGTTCCATACTGGTTAAGGAATAGTTTAGGCGTCGACGTTTGAGTTCCATGTATTTGAATAAAACAAGACGAATCAAGTGAATCTTCTTGATCGGGACCTGTTTCTAATTCTATATTATATATAACGCCTAAATTAGAAATAAAAATTCCCTTCATTTAACTTGATAATCAATAGGAGTGTAATAAACCTGGAGATTCTGTGGGAAACAATTCTGCGAACACTTGTCCGTCGTTTTTTGACTCACTGAGCCATCTATTAGCCAAAAAACTGAATAAAAAACAAATAATATGAAAACTAGTATTTTATTCTAGAATTAATCCTATACCGGCATAAATAGTTGTCCGTTGAGATGTCGATATAATCAATAAACCAGCCTGTCGCATCTTTTCCATCGTGTCTTATTATTAATTTCTGTGGCTGAAAAAATAGAAAGGCATTTATGTTTTTTTCAAAATGAATAAATTAAAAATCATGTAAACCTTTCCAATATCAAGTGCGTTAATTTTAAATCTATTTGTACATCCAATTTGAAACGGTTTTTCGTCTGCTGAATCAGGTTCTATCAATTGAATATTATCCGTTTCTTTTCCTTGTGTACCAAAGATCTTCAGTGAGACGTTGTTCTCTGTACCAGCCTCATTACAATCGCCCGTTTTCACAACTATTAAATATTCAGTTCCTTCAAAGAATAAAGCAGAATCTAATTAAAAGTTACAGCTGATAAACGGATGTACTTAAAAACTGCAGAAAACCGTTTGCTAATAATTCCACAGTTTATATAACCCTTAAACAGTTTGTTCGCACCGTTTAAACGTTTTTATGTCACTTAACTGTTGTCGTCGACAAACTTGCCAATAGGACCTGTTTGCTTTATGTTCTCGGGCTGTACGTTGTCGTCGGTCTTAATCTTGCTACCTAAAATATTAGAAATATACAGAAAAGTTTAGTCTATCTCCATATTTCAAGAAAGAAAACGAAAACATTTCTATCTTATGGTGTTATTGAACAGTTTGGACGCTTTACTTTCTAAAAAGTTTATCAGCGCAGACATTGGGTCAAAATAACTCCTCTATTCAGATATATATTTGAACGCCATCGATTAATACACTGTTACTTGCCCAAATATGTCCGCGTATACAATGTATATTCAGTATTGTCCATGGATCGCTTACGTCCGCAAGCGTTAGGGGAAAGAGGGAGGGAAAGAGTATGGAGTGAGTAAAATTTTCAGATTTCTAGTAATTTCTCCCTGTACAAAGTTTCACTCCTTGTTCTTCCTCTTTCAGAGGAATTCAGAAGAGGAGTTACACAAAAAGATGTCTTACAGAATGTTTCAATAGTTCGGGAATTAGGTTCCATTAAGCGCATTAACCGAGTTGTTCTATACACTTTCTAAATCAACAGATTCTTCTCCAAATGAGTGGTACTGTCCAAAAACAGTTGAGAGTTTCTCTAAATTTTGATGTCAACAGTCCATTGCCAGAAAAAAATCAAAATTCATCGTTATATAATACGCTAAGATAGTTCAGAATAGAACCTTTCCCGCTGCTGAATCTTTTAAAAGTTCAGAACAAAGTAGTTTGTCCTTTTCCTTACCTGAAGTAGGCATAGTAGCTTCAGTAGACTTTTTTCCTCCACAGCAAAGCATAGAACGTCGAAGACGAAGTTTGATATTTCACAAATGTTGAAATTTCAGCAACTAACACTATTAATAGGTAAAAAAATTTCTTTTTTCTCTTCTTTTTTTATGGTAATAGAAAAACCAAGTAACAGAATCTGTCGACTTTTTCTCAATTCTACGATTTTTCAATATATGTAACTTAGGTATGCATCAGTTCCAGAACTGTTGTTTTGGCATTCAAGAAAGCTGTTATAACTCGGTTATTAAAAGTCACTCAGAAGTGCGAAACGTCTGATTTTGTAGAAAAATGTTTGTTCTACAAACCTTATTGTTCAAACGAAAATTCTTAAGTTAATATTATTGAAAATAGGATCTATTCAAAATAGTTGAACTGTTCGTCAACAGTTGCAATATTACGTGACTTTTACAATGCTCCTCTTTTCAGCACAATTAATTTTAAAATTCTTTTGAATAATAAGTTTTGTAGTCCAAACATTTCTCGCCAAAATGAGATGTTTCGTACTTCTGAGTGACTTTTAATAACCGAGTTATAACAACTTTCCTGAATGCCAAAGCAACAGTTCTAGAACTGGTGCATACCTACATATATGACTTTACATTGGATGGATAACATGTTTATAACGGATATTAGAGAGTGAATTCTATTCTTCTTTAGACTTTTATAGTGACAACCATTTTTCATTCTTTTTCTCCATATTGTCGTTCCATTATAGAATAAAATTACTCAGATAGGCACGACTTAAATATGAAACTACTTTAAATATTCCGTTTTCGTCAAAAGAAAATAAAAAAAAGAAAAAATCTTTTTTTTATGCTTGATGCATCCCTGATTACGATTATAACTAAGACGACTACTTTGATTCACGAGAATGGAAAAAAAACAGACATAAAATATTGGAAAAAGTGGTATTTTGTTACGTCAAACTGTATGACTTAGTCTACTTAATACTACCAACGTTAAATAGATTAAGTCATAGAACTTGACTAACGATCTATTTAAATCCTGCAAGTATGACCTTGCGGAATCTTGTAGCTTCTACAGTAGTCGTAAAATTATGCAAAACGTTTATAAAAGTATAATTTTTTGTTTCACATTTTGAAAAGTGTATGATGATAAAAAGCTATTATATAAACTCAGTTAAAATGAACGATGATCATAAAAAACACAATTGTCTTAGGGGTGATAAGCGAGGATAAATCGACTTTTATACCATTCGATTCATTGCAGTCTCAGAAACACACTGAACTCAAGCGTTAAATTTCCTTATGAGAACTTCCTGAGACCCAGTTCTCTAAGCAGTTTTAGGAGATAATGAAGACTTCTTTTATCAAAGGGCGCCTCAGTAAGGTCAGCACCCCGTGATATATATATATATATATATATGGAAGAACAATTCTAAGCAAAGGAGAAGAATCTTATCATTCAACATCAATCTCGAACGTATGAATATGGTGTATGTTAGAATTACACAAAAGAATTGCAGATAATAGTAAAAATACTATGCAGGTTTATAACAGTTGTTTTCATTGTTTTTTAATATGCAACGTTTTTTTGTGTTCGCGGAGTGCAATCGCGGGGTGCACCCCGCGTTTGGAACCACGAGGTCTTGATAATCTATTGTATCAAACCGGGTGAACTGAAAACTGGATTTTGTACTTTTTTGACCCTTCATTAACGTTTACTTTATCTTAACGAATTAATTATACCGCCTGATTATCATCTGCAAAATGAGCAACTTTTTTACGAACATAGAGTTCCACAATTCCTCTGCTTTAGTTTGCTTCAGATGTTTTCTCCAATAAATGCATGGACATTAGGTGTCAAATATAATTCGGTTGGTACAATGTATAATACTAATCCATCAGAACAGATGGAAAACTCTGCTTTTTATGATTGGCTTAATCAGCAATTTATCAAAGAAACGAAAACTCTGAGACTAATAATGGACAGTCATTATTTTCATTTGTCAAATTCAATAATGAAGTTGACAATTGATAATAAAATTCATTTATGAGGTCTAACACCATGTATAACATCAGCATTACAACCACTCGATGTATATACGTTAAAAATTGTAAAACAGAGTGGAGAAAATTTTTGACTGAACATTATTGAACAAATAACAAGTTAAGGAGTACTTAACTAACCTTTGGATTTAGGTGTAAAATAATCCTTGAATGTTTCGGAAAATTTGGGTTTTATTGATCTGTCACCACCAGACACCTTTTTTGACTTCGGGAGAGTCATATACCTATTTTAAGTTCATGGAAGTTGTTAATAAACCTAAATGGTTGTTGGTTGTAGATTGGATTTTTTCCTCTCCGGAACCCATTTAGTGGGTTTATTAATCGACCTTTTTTTGGGAGAGTAGTATCGTTCATCGTTAGCATCCAATAATTATCACATAAACGTTATCAACTGAATTTTTATCATTTTATTTTTCCAAGGAAGAAAAAGGTGTGGTAATACACCCTTCTTTTTAGTGAGTGCTTCAGGGAGCCTATGTACAGAATTGTGTACTCTGTATTCTCTAAAAAAAATCCTTAGCTTACAAAACGAATATCGGTTTTGACATTTGCTCCTAATAGAAACTGACATCCGTATCGTACAGTCCTGATTAATCGTTTCGCAGAATACGCTTAAACAGCTTTTCTCTGGTACAAAACCTAAAGCCGTTTCTTTACAAGGTAAAAAACGTTCATGCGTATTCTGCGAAACGATTAATCAGGACTATACGATACGGATACCAGTTTCTATTAGGAGCAAATGTCAAAACCGATATTCGTTTTGTAAGCTAAGGATTTTTTTAGAGAGTACTCGTTAGGAGAACTACAATAAGGTTCCACCCGTTTAAGACATCAATTTTTGCACATGACAGAAGCTAAATTCTTAAAAAGTATCATTTCGTGTAAAAAAAGTTTATTGAATCGCCACTAAGATAAAAATAAATAATTCAGAGAAACAGGATGATATCACTATATAAATGTTTCTATATGTGGTCAATTCAGTATACTGGCACTTGAAGCCCACTTGCATTTACTATTCGTTTGGATCTTTGAGCGGCATTTGTCTCATTAAAGTGTTTTTGTAGAAAATCTTCACATACACGCATCATGGTACTTTTTCTTGGATATACAATACTTTTAGATCGTTTACTCTTGTGCGATACTTGTGATAACAGTGATGGTTTCGATTTTGCATTTGTTTTAGATGTTCGTCTTGGTGCCCTTACACTTATTTGTGGCAATTTCTTTGCTCCTATTGCGCTCTTTTGTGATATTTTTGACTTAATAGATCTCACCAATGATCTATCATTAGGTAGTGCTGTTGATGTTTTTGATTTTGATTTATTATTACGTTTCACACCTTTGGGTCGAATACCATTCGAATAGGTAGGGTAAATACTTCGAGGATAAGGTTTTAAACTACTGTGACATTGTGCACCATTATTAATCCATTGTTTAACCTTATTTTCTAAATTAGACATTTGAATTTCTGTCATTTTGTTGATATTTGATAAAAGCAACTCGTAAAAATAAAATTTTACACAAAATGAAAAAACATTGACGGAATTAATAAACAAACCAAGAATATCGGTGTTGGATAATTGATGAAACTGTCGCGATGATATAAAGGCGCGCACAGTTTTAAAATATAAATGCATGAAAGTTATTATTGTAGTCTCCATATGAGGCGTATAGGTGCGAGATTGAGAAACTCACGATACACACTGTTGTTGTGTATCTGCATAGATATCAGAATGAAAATATTCTCAGAAACTCATGTTCTGTTCAAAATTTGCACATCTTCCCTTTTCTAAACGTTTTTTTCCTTGGAATCTGATATTATTCTGCTATTCATAATTTATTTTAGAAAAGGTGTAATGGAAACGCTCTTGGACGACAAGAAATATATGAAATTTGAACATTAAATAAACAGTTTATGATTTGATAATATATAAAATATCGGCTAATGCTTTTTGTAATCGATTATCGAAATAGATTGAATATGAAAGATCTAATAGGCGAATTTCGTAACGCAAGAAATAGATTCGACTTTTATTAATTGATGCTAGTAGAGTTAAACATGAAATACATGTATCAATCATCATATCAAGTGATTGATTTATCAACAATGGTGTACATGGCGTGGTAATAATAAGTTGTTGTTGATAGTATTCATATTGTTCCATATAATTAATTAACAAATCAATACAAGACGGATGTGAACCGAAAAAATTCGATAGTTGTCGACTACGTTTACATAATGAACAAAGAATTATAAGAGAATACTCAAAATCTGTGGGAGTTAATTTTGATAGTGAAAATTGAGTCATATTTGATAGAATATGATGTCCCAAAGATTTTAATTGTTTCATAGATAAATCTGATAATATCAGATCAACATTCGATTCATTTGTACATAATTTCGCTAATATTTGTATAGATACCTCTCGTGGTGAAATGTATATGGGTTCATTATTGTCATTTAACATCTGAATAAATAATTCATCGGTCAACGATAATGAACATAATATCCAGTGACAAATGGTATTGATAAGACGCTGTCTAGTGGGTATTTGACACAAACGAAGTTCAATTAGATTAGCCAAACTCGATAATGTTACAAAGCTATGATCAAGAATAGTCATCAATTGAAGTTGGTGACAATCATTCACACACGATAATGGTTCGGCACAAGTGGTAGACAATGTTGATGGTTTGTAAAATGTTTCAAAATAATCAATACTTGATGTGTTGCTATCAGACTAAAAAATAACAAAAAAATGAATGTAAATACAGTAGTGAGTATCCATCCTACCATTCTGTATCTTCATATACTGTCGACTCTTATGCTGCTTCAGTTTGAAACTGTTTATAAATATTTATAATGGAAGAACAGAAGTTATCGACATTTAGACATACTAAACTAAATAAAGCTTATTTGTAGACCAATAGATAGCATGAGCTACATCCGCATAAAAGTTCTAATCGGTCAGATATGGGTTTATGAAGATACAGAATGGTAGGATACTCACTACTGTACTTCAACTATGCCGTTTCATTTGACAAAAAAAAAAAGCGTTTGTTATACAACTGCTCAACTTTTTTCTATTACCTGAGCCCAATTGAATGTCCTCTCATTATCATCCTGCTCGGCTTCATCCAGATCATTTCTTGAATTTATTTTATTTAAATTTATTGTACACATGTAACATGACTCAAACTGTATTTGTTCATTCTCAATTTCATATTTTTCATGTAATTGTTGATGTTGAAGTATCAAAATTCTTTCTAAGATATCAATTAAACGTTTGTCATTCGCCAAATAATGTTCATTTTCATCGATGAATGTTAAATTTCGAATTATGGTTGATATACATGTACAACGAGTCATTATCGAATGTATACGATCAAAATTATTATGACTATTATTATTCAACTCGTCTTCATTGTCATCATGATCAACTTCCTCATTTACACTTTCATCAGTTATTTGCACATTATGTGATAATCGATCATTCCACGGTAAATGATGAGAAGTTGATGTTTCATTAAAAACACTTGAATTATCGGAATCAGTATCATTCGATTTTGATGTGGGAGATTGATTCATTTTTAGTGGATGAGTAAACAAAGGACAAAATGATGAACGAAACGACCACGATGGTGACGATGTTCGCCGATTAAAATCAATTGATCTCATCCGACTGTTCGTCGCAGTAGTTGCAGCGCGTGCACGTGCTCGACCATTCACACCCGGCTTCTGTCCTAATCGTTTAATAAAAACATGAGGAGCACTTGTAGACGATAAGGATTGTGTTAAAAATTCATATTCAATTGCTTCGTTTTTGATGAACGGACTGCATAACGGTTTATTATCACAATCAGGTGAATCGGATGAAAAGGGTGGATTATTAAAAACAAATGGTAATCGTTGTTCATTATTCTCGAACTCATCACTATTATCAATGAAATTTATGGTGGTCATTGGTTTATCATCCAATTGATAGAGAATATAAGGCGTAATTTTGTTATGTTGTCGCTTTTTGTAAGAGACTGTTTTTTTTGTTAATAATTGTTTTAAAGCGTATCGTTTTGAACCGTAGAATAACTGTTCAAGTTTTTTCTCATTCGTTGTTGGTCCAATTGCCGAATTATGCAAACGTAATTTCGATTTCAAAAACCATTTCATATACAAATTATTTGTGGAATTTGGTTGTAAAAAATCTTCTTCATATAATTCGTATAAACAAGCTAAATATTGTTCGATAAGAGCATTAAATAGACCGGGTAGAGTTTTTAAATTGAAATACATTGCTGTATGTTCATCTGACAACCATAAATTTAGAGTATCTAACAAATGATTACTATCGGCCGATTGTCCGGCACGTAAAGTATAAGAAAAACGTTGAATATCATTGATGGGCATATTTTCTAATAACAGTTTTCGCTGGGTCTGTATTCGTTGATTCAAACGTAGCAGATTATGTACGGTATTCGGTATGACTAATTGTGATGTTGTTAGCGTACTCTTATCTAACGTTGATTTATTGGTAGTGACTGACAATGGATATAATTGTTGTAAATTTGTTTGTTGTATTAATAATTTAGCAATGGCATTGGCGAGATCTTGTTGTATTGGTCTCAATTGCTCCACATTATTTGTAATGATCGATTGATGTGATGCTTTTTCCTGTGTTATTATAACACCTCGTTCTTTCATCATTGTTTCATTCGAAACATCGTTAGCAGTGGTGGAGGTGGTCGATGGCGTTTCAATTATTTTATTAATTATTACTTTTTCGTCTGATGACTCCATTCCTGCTGTTGTTGTTGTGAATGATGACGTTTCATTGTTCGAATGATGATTCACCTCATTATTAGTATTATTCTCGGATGCCTGTCGTACTTGTTGACGTTGTTGCAATGTTTTCATTGATGAGATCATTTGTAATTGTTGTTTATTTGCTTTAGCGCTGAAACATAGATTAGTCTATGAGTCCAGGTTTATTAACTACCATACCATTTGTTGAACAACTTACATTGTACGTGAAACAGATGATGCATTATTATTACCACGTTTTCGTTTTTTCACCTAAAATAGTCGACACTCGTCAGTCTAATCATTTAGTATGAAATAAAACTGTAATATCCATACCGTATGTGGCATTTCTGATAATTCAATAACACCCTGTGGATCAATTCCGCCGCGATCGAATCGACATTCATATGCTAATAATCCAAGACGAACATAATTCCGTTTAACACTGTAGGCAGCTGAGCCTAAAAAAGACTATTTTTAAACGTAAAACTATCAAAATTTTGCTGCTGTCAAATTTCGCAGAAGGTAGGATCCTCGGTTTAGCACGCTCACTGTCCACGTATCATATATGATTCATTTAATTGTTGTTGGAGAGTGAACGTGTTAAATCTCAGAAAAAAAAGATTCATACCACTATCGCCAAAACCCAAAATAGTTGCCACATCTTTCCAACCTCGATTTGTGGTTATTTCTAGATAACCTTGTTTTTCTAAAACAAGTTTGTGTAATTTATATAAATCGAGTGTTTGATTTGTTATTGTTGGATAAGATTGACAATGCACCCAATTTTCTTCCCAAATCGTTTGTAGACGTTGTGAAAATAACAAACGATCGGGTTCCGTGCCAAATTTTGATAATTTATTAAATATTTCTGTTAATAATTGTCGGCTCATTTTTTCACGTTCAACTGGTTTTTCGAGCGTTTGTTCATGTTGTTGTTGCTGCTGTTGTAAACTCATGTTTGGTAGATTAAAATTATACAAATTATTATACAATGTAGCACATGAATTGATATTTTTTGTTGAAGACGAATCAAATGTAAATGTATAACACATTGGAGTGTGAATATTTGCGTCGTGTATTGAATTTTGATAAGATGATGGGAATGACTTTTGCCAAGAAGATATTTCTGGTGCCTGTTGTTTTTGATCAAAAATTGTTGAACTGATGTTTTGAGTGGAATTGTCGGTTTCGAACTGATTACTGATCTTTGACAACTCTTGATTATATCCAATTTGGCCTCTAAGTATGAACACAAAAAGAAAATTAGCATTAAATTGGCGATATTTTTTATATACTATTTTAAATAATAGTTACTTATTATCGTCAAACATCTGATAAAGATCAGCACAGTCCAGTGTCATAATAATTTTGTATGATTCAAAAACGAAGATTCTAAAAATGAAGCACGTTTTTAAATGCAACTAGACACAACACAAAAGAAAGAAAACTGAGAGTTACATGAGACAGAATTTCTGTTAAGTGTCCGTTGTTTATAAAAAAAACGATAAGTATGATATTAGATCTCTAACAACGAAAATCAAATCATTTTCCTAGAGCAAATTTTTTTGGGAAGTTTCTCATTCAATAAGTTGATGTGTCAAATAAGACCTGACCTTATTATTAAACAACTTTCTTTTAGATGTGGTTAAAAATACAATCATAAATATAATATAAACTTTTTATGAGACATCAGTTATCTTTGATCTTCTGACTTTGGCAGAGGAACTCTACTTTTAAAACTTTATCCTCGTCTGACTAAACTAAAAGATGTTCACAGGGCATATGTTACATCAGGGGCATCGCTACTTTTTCGGACAGTAGGCGTCCACTAGTTCTCCCTATGTTTTTTGCTTGTACACAACTTATTCACGTAAAAGTCCAGTTTTTTGCGTAAGTCAATCAGCCAAATAATGACGCTTCATTCGAGTGAACTAGAGAGTTGGAGAACATTTTATATTGTACCCAGGTTAAAAGCGTCTCCTGACATCTAATATTTTCTACAAGATCATATAATAAGATCTTCGAAAACTAGTGTATAAGATGTGATAGCCTTTTCAAGATCAAACGGCAAAAAATCATATGATCTAGCTAGATAGAGCAGTCAATAGTGTATTATGTTTAAATTTTCTTTTTTTTAACTTTATGCGTTATCTGAGCACAAAATGAAGTGGATAACTTAGGAACGTGACTAAACACGATCCTATGGTGTCTGGATCCTACCTGTACTAGAAAATATCAATAAAAGAAAAATACAGGGAGATAAGGAGGAATGATAACAAAAGACACGCATATTAGTTTGAATCTTTAGACGAATTATTTGTAAGATCTTACGGATTCTGGTATGGTCTTGTCAATTCCTGTAAGTTCATACAAGTTCTTATTACACGATTTTACAAAATTTTATTTCAAGATTCATGGATCTGAGAAGCTCGAACACTTTTCTTTAAAATAGTAATACAGCATATTCTAGCAGGTAGCTTTTTTAAAAGATGCAACGTTTCTGAAAAAAAGACGTATTTTGTAATTTTCTACAGATCTTAGTGTTTATCTATCTTGCTGTTGCTAGGCTCCGATTCAGTGTTATTTCATAGAAAAATATTTAGGCTACTAAATAAAAAGTTCTCAACTCTTACTTAGATGAACAACTATTAAAGAATTTAACTGACTTTCGTCCACTGATCGGTCTCTGTATCATAAAGTTTTAATACACAGTTGCTTGTTTTTTAGAACGAAATACAATAGAAAAGAGAGTAAGTATGTTAAAACACGTTCTCATTGTCTTCCGATTTTCTGCCATCAGTTTGTAACGCAGTAGTGTTAGTAAACAAAAGCATAAATACTATGAAAATAAAGCTTTCTTAAATAGGAATTCCTGTTTAACAAAAATGTGAACATAATTCTTCTTTTTCCAGCAAGATTATTAGTTTAAGCTTCATTCCCTAACAATCTGAAATTATTATTTCTTATGGTTTTTTCGCACACTTCTATAATCGAAAGAAACAAATTTTTCAGAAAATAATATGATATGCCGATCACTAAACGTGTTCTCTACGGATGACATCATTATTAATAAAAAAGTTAGGGATGTAGACCCTCTAATAATACTCGAGTACTATGCTAACCTATGGATTGCAGAACTCAATGCATCATTTGCTATTTACCATTAAATAAAAGCACTGTAGGAACAACTAAATTTCTTGGTTTATGCTACTAAGTTTTGGGTTAATTAAAATCGAATTTATGCACAGTCTATCATCTTTGCTAAGCAAAAAGCAGACTTACCAGTTGGTTAAAAGCCATTTTTGAAAAGTGCGCCATTTTTATAAACACAGTCTAATATCCAACACTGTTCAATCAATCAATATGCCGTTTCACTATTCCATATATTCTATATACTATATACCACAAGTGAAAATAATGAAAGCTTTTACCAACTTAAAAGGCGCCATTTGTTTTCATTAATTTTCTTTATACTTGCACAAATAATCATATCCGCATATGAAAGATAATTAATTATTGACCGCATCGTCCGCGAAATACATCCTATAAGACTATAAAAGATCTGAAGTTATCTTACAATACATTCTATTCGATGAAATAAACTCCTTAAATTTCTCCCTACAAAGTCCTTCAAGATCAAGGCACAAGATTCTATCATATGAAATAATTATTAATTACTCGATATATCAGCAAGATATTATTCTGAGTAATAAACTATAAAGTTCGTTTAAATGAAATAAGCAGTGTAAGTAGGCAGATAGTTCTTGGTGAGGGCGATTTCAGTAGACAGAAAACAAGGTAACATTTATCTACCACATCTTTTTTGTTAACCGTTATTTGTTCTAACACGCCAAAAAAATAAAAACTTTATATTATATAGTAACTTAAAATAAACGTGTCTGCAGAGTTCTGCAATAGATCTGCAGAAATCTTTGCATTTGTAAATTTCTGTGCAGAATATAGGCAAGATTATTACCAGGAATCCTACCAGATTTTGCGAGAAATCTGTACAGATTGTTACAAAATATTGACAGATTCTTCGGAGTTTAGTAGATTTTTACTATACGCTATAGCTTCAGCGAAAATGTTCAGCTTCCAAATTTGTGCACAATCTGTTGATATTCTGAAATAGATCTTCGCCACCTTGACAAAACCATTTAAAATAGAGAACGCATTTTATCACGTTTCTCATGAGAAAAATCGCTGTGATGAGTGTAGAACAGTCTTGTGGCGTCCTCTCTTATATTATATTAGGTAAAACACTCAGTGCGAAGATTATATACATGAACTTCATGAAGACCATTAAAAGGTGCGTTTTTTCTAAGTGTTCATATGCGTAAGCTTATGAATGAATATTTGTGGTGGTTGTTAAGCAGCATGGACGCGATGCCGAAATAATGGTGTGTTATGAATGAGTATTATCTGTTCGTAAACAGTCTCAACAAAAAACAACTAAAAACATTTTGAAAGAGTCAAAAGGTACACTTGTAATGTCTGAGTAGATTTATTCTTATATTCATCGTCACATTCTTCTATCTCTTATGAACAAAACCATATTTTAAAAACAGCCCTGCTTTAGATTGAGACTGAGGACTGGCATTGTTTATTGGTTATCCTATCGAAAGTTTGGTTTTATAGCAATAACATTAGTTTTTTCTTTTGCTTTTAAGAGTAACGATGTCAATAATACCACCCTCAGCGTCCCTAGTACGTTTTGACAATCCGACGTTGATCTCAGCACAAACAGATCGCGATCGAAAAGGTATTAGTGGTGGAATGGGTGGAAAACAAAATGAACAACTCATGGATATTCCCGGAATGTCACCTCAATTACAGAGAAAACAACAAACAGTGAAAGATTTATCGTTAGAAGAAATTCTGGATAAAATATTACCACCAAGGTGGTAACTGATTGTTATTAACAACAATAATAATAAAATCAACGTTTGATCATTTTTGTTCGTGTTTAGAATGACAAAAGATCCAAATAATTCAGATTTATTATATTGTCAACGTATATCATCGACACCAGCTACTCGATTAGATGTAATTAATTTACAAGAGCAACTTGATATGCGACTTCAACAACGACAAGCACGAGAAACGGGCATTTGTCCTGTGCGTAGAGAACTATTTTCTCAATGTTTTGGTATGTGTCCTACTATTAAAGTATATACTTGTTCTATTATCATGTTCTTTCTTCATTTTTCTGCTTTTTCAGATGAACTTATTCGTCAAGTTGCTATTAATTGTGCTGAGCGTGGTCTATTATTACTTCGTGTCAGAGATGAACTACAAATGACATTACGTGCCTATCAGACTCTATACGAAAGTAGTGTAGCATTCGGAATGAGAAAAGCCTTAATGGCAGAACAAGGCAAAGCAGAATTAGAACGAAAAGTGAGTTGTAGTATGATTTAGTTTGCAATTTTAAATAAGATAAAATCTGGTTAATAAAAAAAAAGAGAAGGGTAGAGTTTGTATCAGTAAACATTGACTGTAGTTTTGCACTCGTATACCGATCTTTATTTGTTTGTTGGCTTCGTTGTGCAAACGCATATAAAATACAGGTTCATATATTTATATCAAAAAAGCTTTAGAAATAATTCTACTTTATCTTAGGAAAAAGAAATTCTTTATTGGTATTTTTATTTGCATAGCTTGTTCAACTTGACGAAGATAAACGTGAATTAGAACGACAATTAAAAGACACAAAAGCGAATGCTGAAGCAACTGAAAAAAAATTAACTGAACAACGACAAGTTGAAGAACGAAAACATATGGAAGAAATTAATTTTCTGAAAAAAACAAATCAACAATTAAAGGTATAGTATAATTAAATTTTTAAAATGATTAAATATTAAATTTTCATCTATTTTTTTATCTTTTTAGGCACAACTCGAGGGTTTAATTGCACCAAAAAAATAATTTGAAGATATTTTTAAGACAAAAACATAATTTTGAATATTTTAAGAACATTTTTATAATCATATCTGTTTTGTAACTTCTTTATTCTTTACTTTTCATTGATATAAATCTTCTAATTGATTCTCAGTGTTTAAACAGGTCAAATACCATGTAAAATATATCTTTGAGTATCTGAGAAACATTATTTTTTTTTATTCACTTGAAACACTTTATACTGAGAAAAACTATCGGCACTTTCTTTCATTATATTTTTATTAAGCTTAAAGAGAATATATACTTTTCGATAAGGCACGGAAACAAACTATATATAAATAATAAATTAGAATACAAAACTAAGTATTTAGAGTTATTTGATGCAGTTAAAATGTAATATACAAAGACAATTTTACTTACATAAAGTATAGAATAGAACAAATTTTTAATACCATTAGTCAAAAATCATTGCCCAAGATCTAATAATGTTAGAAGAACTAAGCGAATTATGAAGATACATTTATTTAATTAAACATGCATAGTATATCAAACAAAAAAAACTCTATATGAAAATATGAGTGATGTTGACAACCAACAATTTTACTAACTTGTCTATCTCAGCCTCTAGAAAAAAAACAATTTCAAGCATTGATTCACATGATTTTAACAAAAAATATGGTTGACTTTTACAATAACTTCTTTTTTTTTTGTCGAAAAAGTAGTGGTCCATGATGTTATTTGTCATCGTATATAATTCAATTAACTTCGAATAAATTGACATTCAGTCATAAAACCAATGTTATTCCCATACGTTCTAAAATAATATATAATAATAAAAGGTGTTTAGTTATTTAGAAATTTCTCAAATATTCATGAAAAGACGAGACTAACATATTTTGTTTTGGACTCATTTTATAAATGAACAAAGATACTTTAAGAAATGACACAAATTTTAACCAGGACATCGTTTCCGGCTACTAAGAGTGTTGGATGAGAGAAAAAAAAAAAGTGGTATATGTCAGATAGAGAGAACATATAATATCTATCTATCTTCCTGGGAAAAAGAAAAAGATTATAAAAGAAAACACATGTTTTATAGATTAATAATTACTCTCTTTTCAGTTATGTACGTATTTTTAGAAATTAATTGAATTTGACCTGGGATGATTGAACATAAACTTTGATCACAGCAGCAATAATAAAAAAAAAAAAAAGAACATAGTAGAAGGAGAATAAATAAATGAACATTCTCTTTTTCTCATCTATATCCAGTTTCACTATTGAGGCTAGTACTTTTCTTTTTTCTTGTGGAAAAATAGACGAGAAAAGCGAACAAAAGAAACAGGAAACGGGCTATGGATCTATAAAGTATCTTGTGGCATGAACCTTGTTTCTTTTCGTTTTTCTACCATAAAGCGAGGTTTGGTTTTCACATAATCAAGATTTAAAGTAATAGATTCATTTTCTGTAAATATATATACACTATACAAGGTCAGGTAAAAGCTTCGTTTTTAACGATATTCTTTTTATTTAGAAGTGAAAATATTGTCTGCTTCGAAGTAACAAATATAACTTAATGAATAATTATGCAAAAATGCAAAGAATAAATAAATTTTGAATTATTTCTCTTCTTTTTTTCTTAAAAGAATTATAAGCTCGTGATTCTTTTTTGTTCATTGAAGAGAATTCCGCGAGTGTCTCGTTATTTTTTCGCTGAAAAGTAGCTTTTTTATATATTATCGTTGATGGTGATTCAAAAATTTCATATCCATTTCGACAGTTCATTCTACCAGAAACTGGATTTTTAGAAATTTAGTATTTACTTTAGCATCTACAGTTCCTAATATCCTTTATTTGTTGAGCACATCGAAGTTTTACAACTATAACGAAAGAGAGAGGTATTCATTTTTTATTCTAAAAGAATCGTTTTTAGGCTCTACCGACTCGGCTAATTTTGCAGTAAAAAATAATATTTTTCTTAAAATTCTTTCGTTGTAGTGGTAAAGCTTTGCAAAAATAAGCAATTCGATGTGCTCAACAAATTAAGCATATCAGAAACTGTAGATGCAACTTTGGATACCGGAATTCTAGAAATCTAGTTTCTAGTAGAATGAATTGTCGAAACGGATATGAGATTTTGAATCGCCATCAACGATAATATACGTTAGTTTCAGCGAAAAAATGACAACACATCTGGAGTGTTTCCCTCATTAGAAAGTTAATTTCTTTGTCCATTTTGTTTGATCAAACAAATGTCAGAGAAGGTTAGAAGTAAGTTTCGTTTTCTTGTTAATTTTTAAACTTGATGATTTTTGTCAAAATTTGAATTCAATTCTTGTTCCTTGATTCTTCAGTTGTGAATGATTTATTTTGCAAAAAACGATTTCTAGAAAATATACCACCAGACAAAGATAACATGTTCAAACTTTGATCAAATATTTAAAAAAGAACGGAATTTACATAGTGTCGGAAACGATTCATTTTTTAACTAAAAATCTATGATTGAAAGAAAGCAGAGTAAAACTATTGACTATTTCTAGAAGTTTGAAATTGAAGTATTGTGTAGAAAGTAAATGAATAGTTAAATAACTTCATTTGCTACTGACTAAGTAGAACAGTAATAATCTTTGCTGTTAACAGTGCTTGAAGTCATTTTACACCTATTTGCAGCTAGCAATCATTTTTAGACACTATTTCACTCCTTTAACAGTCATCTAGAGAATCCTGCACAGCAAAAACTTTGTCGAACTCTCTCATTCGTTTAATGAGACATGAGGTGGCCAAAGTGTCATAAGTTACTTAAAATACTGTGCCACTCTCAACTATCATAAACATGATTCAGATCCTTCTTCGCAATTAAGAGATTCTTTAGAGCAACTTTTTGATAATATAGGAATAAATTAACTATTTAATTAATTCATTTTCTTTTTTAATGTCATGATAACAGAAAATAGACAGATTTATTCTTCATTTTTTTTCATACATTATTTCTCAAAGCTTTTAATTATGCTTCGTTCCGGTTTGTAAAAAAAGACAGTTATCAAAGTAAGATCATTGAGTACATATCCTGTACTTTAATGTGTATTTGACACGAACTGTATATAATCACACACGCACATACAGGCACGCACTCAATTGCGATACTTTCCAAGAAACTAATTACTTTCAAATCGCTCTTATTGTGAGATTTAAGTATCAGTTTGTGAAAGAGAAATTACTCTCGATTAGCAGATGTCTTTTGTCATCTTATTTCCGGTATTATTCTTCTTCTTTTTTTTCAAAATGCATATTTGTGCCTTTCTTCCTTTTTTATTTCATAGTCTTATTTATCGTCTATTCAAGTGTCATGCACAAACACCTTTTTGAATAAAAGCAGTGTTGCCTGCAGTATTGCCATTTTTCTTTCTACTTTTGAACAATGTTTTATGTGATGATAATGATATTGCGACCGTAGAGCTCAATGAAAATGTTTTTCTTTGATTCTTTTAATCATCTATTTTTATTTAACACTAGCTTGAAATACAAGATAAATGAATACAAAATTGCTACCCCTTAAAATATGTATGACTTTTATGTCCTTTCACATAATTTTTTGGAGTAATATATAAGATGTTACAGAACAATTAATTTACACATAAGAAATAGGTTGTGTTACTGTTCATACTATTATAACTCTCTTCTTCAAACGCTCTCTCAGCAAACACACTTGCTCTATACTTCTCACTTACTCTGAATTAACGAAACGATGGTCAGTTGTACAAAAAAATTACAGTTTGCCTTTGGAATATCACGATTCGGTGATCGGTTAATTTTGCTTCTCTGCTTGCAAAAAACATTGCTTATGTTTCCCGTATGAAATTTTCTTAGCTCTATCTCAGCAACTTAAGAAAGAGTGCTATATTTAAAGACACGAGAAGAATACAATAGACTTTAAACTAATGATAGTAGACTATAGTATTTGAAAGGGAAGAAAATTCTTTTTTATATCGGATTTGTTTGAGTAAGAAAAAGAAAAGGAATTTAGCCTTCTTTAGAAAAATGATTAATAATTTCTACTGCATTTGCATACACTTGTTTCAAGAATCATTCGGGATATCAATAAGAATATAAATGTAAATAGAAGATAAACAAAAAAACGAATGATATTGTTAAGATTAAAGATTTTAGTATGTCAAAAGGTACCAAAAGAATTTTTTTTTAATTTAGCTCGGTGAGGTGAACATTTTTCATCGTGAGTATTGGCCCCAAGTATGCCCGACTTTTAGAAGTTATATGTTATTTATTTTGACCTATAAGTGAGCTCTGAACGAGTATAGAGGGAAGAAAACGTCCTTAATTCTTAGTAAACTGATGTAAGAGGCTCTCACCCACTAAGTGATTAAAACAGACTACTCACGAGGAAAGGACACCAAGTGATAAATCGCTTCTAGCTTAAAACTTAGCGAACAATAGGTAATCGAGTGTGCTGATTCCGAATACTAACATGAGACGGGCCGCTAGGCCTCCAAAGACTGGATTTCCAGAAAACCAGTTTTCCAGAAACTCCAAGAACTCTCCAGAACTTTTCTTAATAAGTTAAAATTGTAGCGCGCGAAATTCTGATCACAATGAGACATTGCCCAGCTCTA